>APFE030973274.1:57521-155229 GCA_000404065.3 Pinus taeda
AAATATAATGACGAAAAATGATATGGACATAATTTACCATGTTATTAGTCAGATTTTTTGTTTGGACTGAAGGTTTTGTGGTCTAATCCCGGCAAAACTATGTATACCTGAAAAGCTGATCAAGGTTTTGCCGTTGAAAAAATAAAATAAAAACCTAAATCAACAATAATCTTTCAAATTAAAATAATTCATTGGATTGAAGATGGGAGATTCAAAGGGTATATGATAAAATATGTTGATTGTTTTATATTGGAATAATAATTAGTTGTTAGGAACTTGTTTTTTCTTAGTAAATACTTTTTCTAAGTTAAAGTAAAACTTTAAAAAGGGTTGGTTTTTAGCAAAAGAAGAATTGAAAAAATTAATTTTAGAACTTAAGTGATTTTGAATCATTTTTTTTGTGTTTTTAATAGGTGATAAGGGATGATATGAAAAATGAAAAAAATAGTAAACTTATTGGAAATTGAATTTCAGAAATAAGAAATCTAAATGAATAATAAAAAGTCAATATTTTTACTATTGAGAAATTGACATATCATATTAAAAAATATGAAATTTGTTACTAAATTAGTGAAGATAATCATTTCAATGGAATGCTTTTTATATGGACTAAGATAACAATAATTTTTTTGTGGATGTTTATATTTGTATTTTGGTGAAAGATACTAAAGTAAGAGAGGGTGAGAGGAGATTGTGGGATTTTTATTTTTAATTTTTTTTTTGTATTATTCTATATAGAATATCAAATTATAGGGAGGAATTAAAGATGACAAAATTTGCCATAAAATACAACAAAGTGGGCAAGTGACCAATTTAGACAAAGTCATGAAACACATATAAAAATAGGTGGAAAATATATTGATGTACACAATATATAAATGTAAATACAACACATATTTTCTAGACTATGTCTCATCAATTTGTCTACCTTGAAAGGAAATTATCCTCCATGTTCATTAGGCACACAAATTTTGTTCTAATGCTACTAAGACAACCACTTGAATTGAGCGAATAAGGTGTCTTTAGTACCCACAAAGTAAGAGGTGATGTGACATTGCCTAGTCGATCTAGTGCATACATCAGGAGAGTGTATGTATAATTGTGGCATTTTTTTGAGTGAATGGAGGTCCAATTTGAAGGCATCATGTACCTTATTTTTATATTATGTTGTAAGGACCATATTAATTGAGATTGAGCTTGTGTTGTTATTGAATTTTAGATTGTTAGTTATTTAAATGTAGCCAAACCCAATCATTATCATTAAAATATGGAGCAACTTGATGCCAATCATGAAGTTCCTTATACTTGGCTTGTGTTTGTTAAAGGATATCATGCATCTTGCTAAGTTCTACATAAACGAAAAATCTGTGAAATGTTCCTTTTACTCGTGGGTGTAGATGGAGCTCATAGAGAAGCCATAAGTTTATTAGGAGTTAAAAGCCAAAATATACCTTAAAAGGAGTGTTTTGTAGACACATGAACATATTTGTTATAGTTGCACTACAAAATATATAGGTACCAATGCAATATTTTATTTTCTTGGTGGTAGGTGTGAAAAGCATGAACCAAGTTTTGTTCACTACCTCAATTTGGCCATTAATTTATGGATAGAATGCAATAAAGAGAGAAATATGAAAATATCCAAAATTTCATAAGAATTTGTAAAGTTAGGCTAAGAAATCTAGAGTTAGGATAAAAAATGATTGTTACAGGTAATACAGAATGGCTCCAAACATGCTAGAAAAAATGGTCTATAACTTTAATATTATTCAGAGTGGTTGCATGGTATTAAAAGATATATCTTAGAAATATTGTATATTTCCAAAAAATTCAATCACGCTTCTACTATTCATTGGGTAGACCATAGATGAAATCCATAGAAGTAAATTTCAAAGAATTAGAGGGAATTGATATAATATAGTAATTCAAGCTTCTTGTTGGTAAGTTCGTTTTGGCTACAATGCAAAAATTTCTAGATGTAGTGTTCAACTTTTTTCCACATAAAATTCCAAAAGTAGCTCTATAAGTGTAACCAGATTTTTTGCACATCAAAATTCCATTCATAGGAAGAATAATTGGTCTCTTTGAAAGAATAAATGTGAGATGATATAGCTAGAATATATAAATAATTCAACCTATAAACAATTAACATTAGACATTGTAGTTGAGAAAAGGGTCTAAATTGACCATAATTTGTAACGTGTCGCTAGATCAAAGTAACAATTTGTGACATTTTTCCATCCAAGCCTCAAATGCTACACATGAGATATAAGATATAAAATTATCCTTAGTAGTGGTCTACTTAGAGATAAACCTATGTATTTGAGCTACCATTCTTATATTTAATAACCAGATTAAATTGTAGAATGTAAAAAACCCATTTTAAATGTCTTTTCTCCTAAATTTTAAAATTCTAATTATAAAACTAAAGGGATTTATGATTATATTGTATCTATTTTGTTTATTAAGGATATAGTGTCACCATTTCTTGAGTTCTTGGGAAAGTGAGAAAACTTGTTATAAATAATCCCTTAAAGGCATTAGCCTCTAAGACATTATGATCCTTGATAAATTAATTCCCTCATATACTTTGACCCTTATCACCTACAACCTTTGATGTAGTCACCTCTTAATTCTTTATGATACTAAATTGTTATTAACCTATTAATATTCATGATTTAAATTATATCTACATAAGTACCATAAGAATATAAGAATTTTTTAGATTGGGGAGATTACGATCTACACATATAAGAGAGGGCCTTTATTTTCTCAGATTTTTGGACATGATATTTTGATGTGTTTTGAGCTTCTAAACAACATATTTCGACCTTGTGTCAACTTGGAATTACCATAATATTTCCTAGTACTTAATGGAATATTTTTTTTATCATGATCTTTCCAACAATATATCATGCGCCTAAAATAGAGTTTATGTAGAAATTTTATTCCAAGGTAATCACCCAAATATTCTCTACATGTCTATGTAGTGACTGTGTCAACATATCATAATTTGAATGTGAGAAATTAATGATGTATGTAAATCTAGCATATACTTCTAGAATTATCAGAAAGGTTCCAAATGAGTTCCAAAATCCTCTATCTATCCCTAACCATAATTAGAATTCCTTGTAGGAGAGAAGAGGACTTACTTTCTCACTAGCCATTAATTGTTCCATAGTATAAGAAATTGTGTCAAGCACATACTACAACATACAGGGATAAAAGTATATTGTAGAGGATTATCGAAGATCATTGTGTCTCATAGCTTCACAATAATCTTAGAAATATTTGTCATCTATATTTTAATTTCCAAAGTTTAAGATGGAAGGCACATTCCTTCCATGAATGTTATTTTTTATGTATGGGTTTCTATGGAAATTATTTATGTTCCATGTGTGTATTTTCTATTGTACTTTATTTCCTATGTCATAGAAGTGAAAGAATCTAAATGTTGCATTTTTTAATTTATTCTAATGTGTTCAAAATACAAAATATAGTCACACAACTGAGCATAAGTCTATTGTGGTTAGTTTAGTTCATACCAATTTTGGTGATAAAATGATTGCACTATTGAGGATAAGCTCATTGTTGTCATTTTAAGATAAGTTACATTTTGGTGAGAAAACCATTGGAATACTCAAGTTGCTTTACAAATCATATTGGTACAAGAAGTGGTTTATTTGGGCATTTTTTGGTTTGAGGGAAATATATGCTTACTGGCCTCCAAAAATCCAAGTTCATAAGGGGTTTTTACATTATTAATCCTAAGATAAACACAAGAATGGTTAAGGAGTAGCCAAAATCCTCAAGAATGGAATAATTACATTGGATTAACCATGGATGACCATTATTTAGAAAAAAAACATATCCTATTTAGAAAAAATTAACCCCTTCTTGGAGAAACCGTAGAGTGATGAGAAACTATAATATCACGAGGAGTTCTGGAAAGAGAAGAAACAAATGATGATTGAAAAGGGACTCCGATAACAAATCTTCTCAGTGCTTATTTAAAATGGAAGTGAACGTTGAAATAAATCCCTATATATGTGAAGAAGATACACTTAAGTTATATCACTGGTTACAACAATTAGATGTCTGTTTTAGTGTGAAAATTTATGAGAGGAGAAGGAATTGGATTTTTGTAGATTGAAGTTGGAAGGCCATGTATAAACCTAGTGGGAGATCCACACCAAGGCACTAAGGTTGTGAGGAGACATAATAGTAGCTATTTGGGATGTATTCAATGATTTTATCATGACCAAATTTTACTCTATGAGAAATGAATATGTGTAAAGGATTTGATGGCGTTATTATCAACAAAGGAAAGGACAATGTGTATAAGGGCACACCATAAAATTCTAAAAGTCAGTCATTCACTTGGAAAGAATTTTTGGGACACAAGTTTGTTGATTGAATAGATGGGTGGTGTTCATGATCATATGAGTAAAGTTACACTATTGAACCCCAAGAACAATAATGAAGTTTGTATATAGGAATAGTGGCATGGAGTAGGTAAACCGACATGGAGTTTTCCAATAAGTGTGAGAAGAAGAATGGAAAAGGGAAATGTAAGAATAATTTCACCACCATACATGTCTTAAAATACCCTAATAACCATAATGACCATTTCTACATTAATGGTCACTTAAAACAAAAATATTGGAAATTGCATCTATAACTAAATCCTAGAAGTCACAAGTAGGAGAATTTTAGCATGACTAATCGACTAATAGAAATAGGAAATAAGATATAGAGAAGTTTATATGTGGTTGAAATTTTTTCTATGAAAAAATGTAGGAATTGAATCTAAGTAGTTGTAACATCTCCAGGTTAAAAGTTCATGTAATAAATTTAATTAAGGTGAAATAAGACCATGGGCAAGGGACACTTATTCCAAGCTAAATGTTGGGAAAAATATTTTAGTGGGCATCACTTAATGTGTTCATGGCTAAAGGGAAATTCGAAAAGGCAATGGCTAAGGATTTGGAAAGGAGAAAAGGTATTTTTGCACATTATCTATAAAAATAATGGAAATTAGGAGAAAAGGAAGGTGAAAGGTCATAGGTTGCATCTGAGGAGAAAAATGAAGGAAATAAAGGAAATTTGAAGAAATTAGGTGGTGAGAACTAGTATTGCATCAATAATGCTGCAACTCCTGGGCTGCCTACTTGACTCTGATCAACTCGGTAGTTCGTAACAAACTTGGAAGCGTCGGTGTTGTATGCACAAGTACTAGTTCTCACTGCAGGTTGTCACTTGGTCAGCCGGCGCAAGATCACTAGGAGCTCAAGCCAACTTCTATGGATTGCAGAAGAAGATCTATATGTGATGAAAAGAAATAATGATCACTCTATAGATGCTCTTCTAACTACAGAAAGGAGAAACACTGAAATGTAAAGCAAACCTAGTAAACCCTAATTAACCAACTAACTCTACATTTGCAGAAAGCACTATGAAAACCATGAAAGGAATGCCATTACCTACTCAAGGAAGTAAACAGCATCTTACTATGAAATTTTTGGAAGTAAATAAGCAAAAGACATATTTTTGGATTTTTATGTTTTTTATGTGAATTTGACATGCATGTAATTTATTGTGTGTGAGTGTGGCAGCGAATAGGTGGCATTGAAGGGCAGTTTTGGGACTCGAGATGATGTAGGATGGTGTGGATGGGTATTAGGAGGTCTCAGGTGGCCTTCTAGAGGCTTTTCTCATACTCGGCCTTCAAAAGAAAACCTACAGGAAAATCTATAGGAGGACACATGAAATCTACAGGAGGAAAATAGGGAAACTACAGGAGGCCTATAGGAGGAGGCCGAGAGTAGTTTCCACTATTTTGAGGGTGTGAGAGTGGGTGAGAAAGATGGATGAAGGTTGGAATGAGGTGTTAGGGCACCTAAGGTCTACCATGAATTACTAGGAGAGAGAAATATGATTGGGTTTGCTCAAGGAGAGAAGAAGAAGTTCTATGGAAAAATGCAAGAAACTAGGGCAGAATTGAAGTGAGATTTTGGAGACCTATAGGGCATGGATCAGATGGAGGGGGTGATTGCTGATAAGATGGTCTACTGCTAGAAGAGATATGTTGCATAGAAACTGACAGTCAACTAAGGAAATCAAGCAACAAGTGAAATGAATGCATTTAGGAAAATCAAAGTTTTGCATAAAAATGGTCTAACTATGATCTATGAAAGGAAATGTTGAGAAATGTTGTAGGAAAGGAAAGCATGAAAGAAGACTAGCGCAAATGAAGAAGTGAGCATGATGAAGATCTAAAGCAAAGGAAAGTTGGACTATTAACCTACTAAAAAGCTACAAACACTAGAAGGCCTATGAAGGAGGAAAATCTATGTTTTTGGGGCAACAAGAGAGTCTTTGCCTCAATTCATGGTCCCAGAGGGAGGAAGAGAGGCCAAGGCACTATTGCTAGCCTTTTGAATATTTGTTGGTCACTGCTTAACCTGCTACAGAAAGTACAAATCAAAGCAAGCTACTAAATCATCAAAAGAAACCTATTCTTAACCATAAGAGAAATACATCTAACAACAAACTAATCTACAAAATTAAAAAAAGCATACAAATACAAGTAAAGAGGAGCTTGGCTACTTGGATTGGGCCCTAACCCAAGAGCTTTAGCCCTTTGAGGTAACTCAGTGCTAGCTCAAAAATGATTCCATCTTTATTTTCAAAATAATAGCAAGATTACATGAAACTGTCACAAAAATAATAAGCTCAAAATTTCAGCAGAGTTTACATAAGCAAAAAATCCGACGCTAGTGAGGCCCTAGGCCTCTCTACTTATACAAATTTAGCTACCAAAAACTTCCTTAAACTCATGGAGGCTTGGCTCCCAAAACTTGAGATAATCATCAGTCATCCTCGACTTGCTCGGTTTCCTTCTAGAGCATGATTTGGTTGCTTGTACTCTGAGCTGAATGAAGGGAAATTTGAAGTGAGTAGTAATAAATAAGGGGGATTCCCTCCTATAAGTCCTCTCCTCTGTCCACTTCGAGTGATTGCTGCCATTTTTCCACTGGATCCTTGACTTTGACCTCAAAATTCATCAATAATCTGTTGAAAAATGTGCAACAAGAAATGCAAAATTTAGAATGTGCTAAAAATAGATATGCTAAAAATAGCAGTTTGGTTAACGATCATTTTGGCCACCTTGGGTGAGAGGTGAAACTACTAAAAATAACATCTTCTAAAAATAGCATTTCTGGGTCCCTTCCTATTTTTGGCAGTCCTTGGTCTAACTATAGGAAGTAAAAATGAATTTGGTCTGACCAACATTTTGGAATATTAATTAATTAATTCTCCATGAGTTAATTAGTTAAGGAAAAGAAAACTTAAAGTCTTTGTGAGAACATGCAATTATTTCTCCACTAATTGGGGAATGTGTCCTTGATTTGCTCCGCGCATTGAGGAATTAAGGATGAGTTCTATATTGAGAGGATCAACTGACTTGGTCAAGTTTAGTTAGATTAATTTGATAAGTTGTTAAATTAATGAGATTCAGTTTGGTGATGCTTGCATGCATGTGACAACTAGTATTTTCATATAACTGAGTATTCACTCATGAATAGCTAATGCATGTCAGTTCAGACAGAGACCCAGTTGAGATCAGAGAAGGGACAATGTACTATCAGTTGGATGAATATTTTTCCTATAAAAGAAGCTCATCTATGATGAGGATTCATATCCTTCAGGTTTGTGTAGTTATTTTAGAGGTCAATGTTGTGTGTGAGGTGAGAATCACACAGGCTGCAGCTGGAGGACCCAAGAAAAACTGTGCATAGAAATAAGAGGCTTGGAGGGTAGAAGAGAAGGTTTGTGAGAAGCCTTTGACTGTCTATGAGTAGTAGAGGGATTGTAATGAGAGCTAGATAGCTTTTGAGCTAAGGCTTTGTGTAATCCGGGCATATTTCCACTTGTATGATAATACAAAGATGGGGTTTTAGGTTGGTGCTTTCCCCTGGTTATATCTTTTGTTTTATGTGTGTTTGATTTCTCCATATCAGTTATATGTGTTCTTATTGATGTTGCTCATGTTCGATTAAGCTTCCGCTAAATTTGTTGTAGAAGTAGATCAAGTGTTTTTCTTTAGTACATTGCATTACCAGGTAATTTATAGTGAGAATTTCTACATGGTATCAGAGCATAAGTGATCAAGGAAGAACAATGTACAAGAAGAGGAGATTTCAAAGTTTTGAGTTTTGGGCCGAGAGTTTGCAGAGCATATCTGAAAATTTTTGTACAAAATTTTCAGAAACAAATAGAAAAAATTTGGGATCCTTGCTGAAAGAGAGCCAAATTCAAAAAATATCAGCTGAATCGGAGTTTGGATGAGGGAGATATCGTTGTTTTAAAATCATCTCTTTTTCTAGGAAATTTTGTGACGAAGGGAAATATGAAATAGATATGGTGAGTCTAGCACTCTTTGGCCTTCCTAAGAGCTGGCATAGCTACCATGACTCGGTTAATGGAAGGGAGAAACTACTAGATTGGGAACGACTATGGTCGAATTTGATGCAGGAGGAGATTAGACAGAGCACCAGAGACGGTTCTTCATCCATGGAGGATGAGGAGAACTGTGCCTTAGCGAGTAAGGCAAAGAAGGGGAAGGAGAAGGTTTCTCTTTCTGAATCCAGTTCTTTCAATGGTGGAAAGAAGGTTGAGAAATCAAAAGTGCGATGCTTTCGTTGTCATGAGGTGGGCCATTATGTTAAAAATTGTCCATAGAGGAAATCCAAGAAAGGATTTGGGGAAGGATCTGAAGGTGAGGCACTTGCTTCATAGTTTGAGTTAGATTTCACACTCTTCGCATGCATGGTTTCATCCATGGTGGGAAGTGGTTAGTTTCTTAACAGTGGAGCTTCTTTCCACATGACTGGCAACAAGAGTTTGTTCAGTACATTGGAGGAGAAAGATCTCTAGATACTCATAGCAATGGGTAATGATGAAAAGTATAGTGTCTCAGATGTAGGCACGTTTTTTTTAGAGGGAGCATGGAGCTCGCCTTAACTTGACCGATGTCAAGTATGTACCAGGACTGAAGAGAAACTTGGTGTCGATCGCGATGCTGGAAGACAGATGCTATGATGTAGTCTTCAATAAGGGAAAGGTTTTCCATAGACACATCATCACTAGACAGGGGAAGTAGATTTGTTCATGGGTCAAGAACTTGTATGCTTTTGAGATTCAAGATACATGTAAAGCCTTGAGTAGTAAGGCAACTGATGGAGACTTGGTGGTTGATAGGGAGAGTATATTACCTCTCAACATGCAGTGCTAGAAGATGTCTCAGACGATTGTGGAGGAGCCATGATTGGAGTAGCAGCTTTAGGAGGTTGTGGAGCAGCCACAACTAGAGAAGCTGAGAGGAGATCGAGTAGAGACATCTACTCATGCAGAGACCTCTAGTAGGGGGAAACTTTGAGCAAGGTGGGTAGAGGGATCACATGCAGCCATACCTCTAGGTAGGAGGTGGGGCGATATAGAGTGATTCTTCCAAGGAGGAGGGGCAGGATCCTTGAGGTACCCAACCTCTTGGATGAGATCTTGCTACAGGAGCCCTGATGTGGAGTAGCAGGAACTGACTGATTGGGTAGAGATAGATGCAGATGGAGTGGCAAAGAGAGCTACAGTGCAGGGAATCCCAGGACAGCGCGGAGCATGCAGGCTGCAGCAATGTGAGAGGCACAAGTGTGTTGCATAGTGTAGGGTAGCTCAGAGAAGGGTGTAATGGTGTGAGATGTATGGAGATGTTGCAGTAGCATAGAGGTCAGAGATGGAGCACTTGTCAATAGCAGGTAGAGCTTTAGCATCAGAGTATGTTTCTAGCACAACAGAGAGGTCAATTGGGAGATTTTTTGTTTTGAGCATTGATGGAGCAACCGCATTTGGTAGATGTGTTACATGTAGAACATTCCAGAGTTGCAGGATTGGGTTTGAGAGGAAGCATTTCTTGTTCAGAGGGAGTGTTGAAAAATGTGTGACAAGAAATGATAAATTTAGAAAGTGCTAAAAATAGATATACTAAAACTAGCATGTCTAAAAATAGTAGTTTGGCCAATGAGCATTTTGACCACCTTGGGTGAGAGGTGAAACTGCTAAAAATAAAATCTTCTAAAAATAGCATTTCTGGGTCCCTTCCTATTTTTAGCAGTCCCTGGTCTAACTATAGGAAGTAAAAATGAATTTGGTTTTACCAGCAGTTTCGAATATTAATTAATTAATTCTCCATGTGTCAATTAGTTAAGGAAAAGCAAACTTGAAGTCTTTGTGAGAACATGTAATTATTTCTCCACTAATTGGGGAATGTGTCCTTGATTTTCTCCACTGATTGAGGAATTAAGGATGAGTTCTATATTGAGAGGATTAGTTGACTTAGTCAAGTTCAGTTAGATTAATTTAACAAGTTGTTAAATTAATGAGATTAAGTTTGTTGATGCTTACATGCATGTGACAACTGGTATTTTCAGATAACTAAGCATTCACTCATGGATAACTAATGCATGTCAGTTCAGATAGAGACCCAGTTGAGATCAGAGAAGGGACAATATACTATCAGTTGGATGAATATTTTTCCTATAAAGGAAGCTCATCCATGATGAGGATTTATCTCCTTCAGGTTTGTGTAGTTATTTCAGAGGTCAGTGTTGTGTGTGAGGTGAGAATCACATAGGTTGAAGCTGGGGGACCTAGGAAAAACTGGCATAGAAATAGGAGGCTTGGAGGGCAGAGGAAAAGGTTTATGAGAAGCCTTTGATTGTCTATGAGTAGTAGAGGGAATGTAGTAAGAGCTGGATAGCTTTTGAGCTAAGGCTTTGTGTAATCTAGACATATTTCCACTTGTATAATAATACAAAGATGGGGTTTTAGGCTAGTGCTTTCCCCTGGTTATATCTTCTATGTTATGTGTGTTTGATTTCTCCATATCAGTTATATGTGTTCTTATTGATGTTGCTCATGTTCGATTAAGCTTTCGCTAAATTATTTGTAGAAGTAGATCAAGTGTTTTGCTTTAGTACATTGCATTACCAGGTGATCTACAGTGGGAATTTCTACATAATCTGCATTAAATACATGTTAGACCATATGGCACAATAACTAACTCAACTCACTCTATAAGAATAAATATAATCAAAAAATCATACAATAAGCTAAGAGAATGGTTGGTTTGACTAGGTTAGGAGGTAAAATGAGCCCATATAATTACCCATTTATGAGGCTCATCATCACCCCTTTACTGAAGGTGTTCCTCATCCTCTAAGAAACCTAGTCAATCTGCTCATCTTTTATGGCCCTGGTGGCCTCCCTAGCATCCCAAGCTTCTTATGTGGTCTTCTCTTCTTTCCTATAGAATCCTAGCTTCTTATCTATGTCCTTCCACTGCTCCTCCTCTTCTTCTTCTCTTCTGCCTTCCAGCAAACCTAACAGTAGTGGGGACTCTGTTTGAGGCCAATCTAGTTGACCTTTAGCCTCTGCATGGAGCGCTTGTACATTAGCACTAGTTTCAATGCCTCCTTCAGCCTCATGGGGGAATGATATTCCCTGATCTGCAAACTGTGTGGTAAGGTCTTCTATCTCCTCATGCATGCATGCACACAGTCATCCCCAAGTAGCCTTTGCATATCCTCAAAGTGTGCAATGGCTTGTGCCTGATTGGTGAGATATCTAGGGGCAATCTAAGGGTCATTAACAAGCATGTTGTGTGTGTTGATGAGTGCCATAGGATCTGATGGCTCAGGTCTTATCATTAATGGCTCATTCTACTCCTTTATCATCAATCTTGTTATTTCTGCTGCCCTCAATTCTTCATGGTTCATCCATGAGGCCATGGCCATTAATTGCAGGTCCCCTAACTTGGCATTGGGATCCCACACATTCATTTCTGTAAGGGCCATTTTGTGTAAGTAGAATTCTGCCATCTTTGCTTTATCCTCTAAGGTGCTTTGATCACACAGATCCATGAACTACCTGTAGTCTTGGAAAGGCATTGTGCCACTTTGTACCAAAGTCTTTATTTGGAATTCTAACCATTGGTCCTTTAGATAGAGGCCATAGGATTCGGTTGGTGTTCTACATTGCAATGCCTCCAGGGATAAGGTGGCCATGCATGCTAGTTGGGTGTCTTTCTCTTGCAACTGCCTCCTTAGCAATTCATTTTCAGTTTCAAGGTGGCTTCTTGTAATTGCTTCCCTGTCTCTGAGAGCACTCAACTCTCTGCCCATTTCCCTAAGTTTTTTTCCATATGGCCAACATGCTCAACTCCTTTGGATTTGGCTATCTGCATCCACCTATGCATTCTCACTCTTTCTTTCTCTAATTCAAAAAATAGTGGAATTGCAAATTTCTGTGGGATTATCCTTCCTCCCTCAAGTAGATTGTAATAGGGGGCAAGACTAGGTTGGGGATCAGGTTCTTCTATCTCTTGTGTTTCTTCCTTCACGTGTGGCTATCCTTCTATCATTTTCTCAAGCTTTTGGGTCTCATGTAGTTTTTATAGTCTCTCCTATAGAACTGTCTGAGCCTCCTGTAGGATTGTGTTTGGGTCCTATAGTACTGCTTTTTCCTTCCATGTGGAAGATTTAGGAGTCCCCCTTTCATATGTTATAGGTCTTGGAAGGAGATTCTTTCCCCTTGGTAGAGGGTGAATCTTCAATGGTAATTTGCACTTTTGAAGAGGGCTAAGGTTTGCCTATTTTAATTCTTGTGCTCTTCATAGCCCTGAAATAGATGGAGGTATATCTTTTCCTCTTTTTCTTTGGCTTGATTGATGTACTAAGGGTAGTGAGGGCAGTTGTTGCCTCCCTTTCCAAAGTCTCAGGGGACTCTTCTCCTTGTTCCACCTTCTCTGCCTCTTTTCCTCCTTCTTTTGTCTCTTTTTCTATCCCTTTTTTTGTCTCTTCCTACTTTGTTTCTTCAGCTCTCTCCTCCTCTATTTTGATTCCTTCCTCCCTCCTTTCTTGTTTTGCTATGTCACCCCTGGCTCCACCTTCTCCCCCTTTTTGTTCTTCCTCCTCACTACCAGTAGGGTTGACATCATAGGTTAAGGCCTTTATGTCATCCTCAGCTGTCATGTTTCAGAAAAATTCCCATGCTATAGGGAGTGTGAAGGTATGGAGGGCTTCCTCTACTAGGATTTTGATTAAGCCATGGTGAGCTAGCTTCTCTGAATTCCCTGCTTGTACCTTGGTGCTGGAGTCAATGAGTGACTGCAGGAGGAAGTAAGGGATACTAAGCTTCTGAGGTGTTGGAGTGTCCATGCCATACCTTAATTCTTAGAGGATTCTAAAGTGATAACCATAAACAATGTTGTACCTCCCCTCATGGGAAATGTATTTGTTTATTTGATAGCTAACCTCATCCCAGAGATATGGTATGCTAGCCCTTCTAATTCCATTTTTATCTTCAACAAGGGTTTCATTATTTTGGAAAAAGTTCTTCTTGGCTGCCTGGCCAATTGGTTTCTCATCTTTACTCCAAGGCAGACGAAGAGGAAGGGTAGTGACCCTACTGATAAATTCGGTGGTTATCTCCATGGAAAGACCTCTAATGATAATAATGGCATGAGTTCTTGTGTGAGGTAACAGAGAGAGAGCAAGCTCTTGGGCAATTTCCTCATCAAACCCTTGAAATTTCTCAAAATAATTCATCCATTTTTCCCTTGTGAAGATGTCCACCACTTGAGGATGTGCATGGAGCCTAGTGGAGTTAGTGGACTCCTTTCTCATAAACCCTCCTGTCAGATTGTCTATACTCTTTTGGAAAGCCAAACATGGAGGTAGAGACAAAGGATTTTGAGAAAAATAGAGAAATAGAGGAGACTGTGTTTTTTTTTAAATAAGCAGGATTTTTTTTTATGTATTTTCTCCTCTCCTAAAGACTTATTTCCTCCTCAAGTTGAGACCACTTATTTCATATATTATATTCAACAGGGCGCATGCATGAACCCCAACTCTTCAAACCAAAAATCGTGCTAAAAATCATGTTTTCTCCCTTCAAAACGACTCACTACCCCTCCTGTAGAAGCCTGCTGTCCCTCTTGTAGATTTCCTATAGGTGCTCCTGTAGAAAATGTCGAGAGCAAGAATATGGGAGAGATCGATGAAGGACGATGGTTACGAGGCTGTGGGGGCACAAGGAGACTGTTGTAGATAAGTTACGAGGAGAGAATGAAGGAAAAGGTGGTGAGAATGCTTGTGGAGGAGTACTTATTACCCTTTATGGGTATTTCCGGTGAGGAGTGCTGAGCTGGCAAGGTATACTTTGGCCATATTCGGACCATTGGTCTCCACCTAATTAGTCATAATGGCCTCTCCTTGTCATCATCCCTCATTATTGCATTGGAGTTCACACTTCCTCCACTACCTGCCCTTGGTATCTTGCGCTGGAGTTGACTATGTGCATGTGTGGGTGACATCTCAGATGAGTGGAGTCAACTAGATGAAGGTGGCCAAGTTAACTAGCCACCTTTCCCTCGTTCAAACTAAACCATCTCGTTTCTTTTGCATGACTTCTAATTACACAAATGCAAATAGAGGAGTGACTTAGTTACTTACCCGTGATCCGAGTGTATTTGCTATAAGGTGTTGTGGCTTTCTGTGCTACATGCCTTTATTTCCCTTTTTGCATGCTGCCTATGCTTGCTGATGTGTGGTTGCGTGCTTATGCAGGTTCTTCTCTAGCTGGATCTTAGCTTCAGGTGCCTTTTCAACCTTCATGTTTGCACTCTCTTGTTGTTGGTGGTAGATTTCTATAGGATCAACTCCTAGAGGAATTCCTACAGGAGCTCCTATAGTTGCTTCTCCGCTTGAAACTTCAGCTTATTTTGATGCTTGGAGCACGAGGATGATGCCAGAGGTGTAGATAAAGATGGAGAGGTAGTAGGTAGGCTTCAAGTGAGATTTATGGTGATTTTACTCTATTTTTGTATTTATTTTTTTATTTATTTTTAACTGAAAAAAATTTTTCTGTGTTTTTCTTGGACAGGAAGAAAAATGATGCTTGGGGTGTGATGCAGGTTTGGAAATGATGGCAAGGAGGTTTGAAGATTGTAAGAGGGATTATAGGTTCTTCATGAAGCTTCTTTGTCCCTCAAACTGCCTTCTGTAGCCACTTCTGGCTCTCTGTAATTCCTACAGGAGCCTCTTATAGAAAACATAGAGCCTCCTATAGAAAACACAGTTTTGGAAAAAGAGGTACAGTGGGGTGAAAGAAATGCCAAAAATGATGGACAAAGGTGTGGAGAATATTAGATGGGTGTTCGTATGAATGTCAGGGTCCTCTTGGCACCTTCTTCTGCTCCTTGTAGTCCTCCTGCAAACCTGCAATGCAACAAAAAAAATCATTTTCTTTCTCCTTTTTCTCTTTTTTTTTTAAAATAACTAGGGTGCCTCAGAGAGGTTTTCACCCTAATTGCCTGCCCTGGGCGCCTCCAAGGGAGGTTTTCACCCAGGGATCTTATTATTTTTTTCCTCTTTTTTTTTTTTTTTGACATCACTGGGCCGCATCAGCAAACCTTTTCAACCCAATGATGGGATTCAAGTGCCTCATGGAGGTTTTCAATTGAGTCCTTATTATTTCTTCTTTTCTTTAGTGAGTGGGTGAAGTGGAAGCTAAGACATGCTCCACTACCATCACTATTTTATCCAAATCTTCGATGAACTTTCTCTTGGAGAGGGGCTTCTTGTAGACCTTCAATCGATGTCCATTGAAAAGCATGGGGATGGCTTCATCGTCAATGGTTCTCATAACAGCTGAACCATTGTTGCTGCATTTCTCCATAGTGTAGGGTCCCAGCCATCTTGTCCTCAGCTTGCCTTTGAAATCCTTGTAGCTTAAATCATAGAGTAGTGCCCAATCTCCCTCTTGGAATTGCTTCTCCTTGATATTTTTGTCATGCCATATCTTTCTCTGAAGCTGAACTACCTCTATATGGAGAAGGGCTTACAATCTGTATTCATCCAATCCATTGAGCTGAAGCAACCTCTCCTTTTGTGCATCACTGAGGTCTAGGTCTAACTGAGTTGTCATCCTTAGTGTATTGAACTCAAATTCTATTGATATCAAAGCCTTCTTCCCATAGACTAGTTCATAACGTGTGAACCCGGTGGTGGTCTACCATGTGGTGTTGTAGGCCCAAGTGGCCTCAACTAATCTGTCCACCCAGTCTTTTCTGTTGCTGCTCACTACCTTGGTTAGGATCCCTTCCAATGCTCTGTTAGTGACCTCGACTTGCCCATTGGCTTATGGATGGTAAGGGGTAGAAGTCCTGTGCTTGATCTTATGATGTGTGAACAGGTCTTCAATCAGGTTGGAAGTGAACTGACTGCCTTGATCTGTGACCAACTCTCTCAGATACCTGAACTTTTAGAATATATTTTCTCTCAAAAACTCAACTACTTTTTCCTCTGTTGCTGCTTTTATTGCTTTTGTCTCTGCTCACTTTGTCAGGTAGTCAGTGTAGACAATGATGTATTATTTCTACTTTGAAGGAGGGCTGATAGGCCCCACAAAATCCATGCCCCACTTCTCAAATGGCTCAAAGGTCACTTGAGGTTGCATGGGCATCTCATCCTTTGGAGTAGGTTTCCCCATCCTCTGACACCGATCACACTAGCCTGTATATCTTCTCACATCCTGAGGAAGAGTGGGCCAGCAGTAACCTACTTGCAATATCTGAAGGTAGTTCTTTTTGCTGCAAAATGACCACCACAAGGCCCATCATGACAGGTCAGGAGGATGTCAAATACTTCCTCCTCCCTGACACATCTTCTGAAAATCTGATCTGGGCTAAGTTTGAAGAGATTTCCCCCAATCCAGGTGAAAGGGGCACTTTTCCTTACTATCTTGCTCTTTTCTTTTGAGGATAGGTGTGGTGGGAACTGTACTGAAACCAAGTAGTTTTCTATATTAGAAAACCATGGAGAGAGTACTAATAAAGCACACATATGTTCATCTAGAATTTGGTCATCCACCATTCCTTCTTCACCTGCAAGCAAATTTACTCTAGACAAAAAGTCAGCAACAACATTTTCTTTACCAGGCTTATCAATAATGGTCAGATCAAACTGCTGCAGTAAAAGAAACTATCTAATAATGTGAGCATTTACATCCAGTTTGTTCATTAAATATCTAATTCCAGCATGATCAGTGTGCACAAATGTTTGATAGCATGTGATATAATGTCTGATTTTGTTTAAGGAATGCACAATAGCTAGGAGCTCCTTCTCGGTCACTGTATAGTTTAACTCTGCCTTTGACAAGTTTTTGCTTATAAAGTATATGGCATAAGGTAACTTTTCATCAATTTGTCCTAAGTTTGCTCCTATTGCTTTGTTCGAGGCATCTGTGTGAGTGTGGAAAGGTAGGGCCCAGTTTGGGCCTCTGAGAATTGGGGCAGTCACTAACTTGCTCTTCAAGGTTTCTAAGGCTTCTTGATAGTTTTCTGGCTATATGAACTCAACATATTTGCTTAAAAGGCCAAACAAAGGAGAGGTTAGCTTGCTAAAATCTTTAATGAATCTCCTATAATATCCAGCTAAGCCTAGGAAACTTTTGACATCTCTCACCTTTTGAGGAGGTGGAACCCTTTGGATGATGGCAATTTTGTTGGGGTCCACCTGTAGTCCTTGCTGAGATATTGTATGACCTAACACGGTCCCTTTAGTCATAAAAAATTCACATTTTTCTAGACTGAAGGATAGGTTCATCTCAATACACTTGTCTAAAATTTTTCCTAGGTTAGGTAAAGCTTCCTTAAATTCAGAACCATAAGGAGTAAAATCATCCATGTATATTTCTACTACATCATGAACTAGTTCAAAAAATATACTCAATACCACTCTTTGGAAAGTGGTTGGAGCATTGCACAAACCAAAAGGAAGGACCCGGTATGCGAAAGTACCCCAAGGACAAGCGAAAGTGGTATTATCTTGGTCTTCTGGGCTGATTTGAATCTGATTGTACCCGCTAAACACATCTAGGAAGGAGAAAAACTTTTTCCCTGCCAGACCGTCTAACACTTGATCTATGAAAGGTAAAGGAAAATGGTCCTTTTTAGTGGCTTTGTTCAATTCCTGATAGCCGAAACAAATTCTCCACTTACCATTTTTCTTTGGCACTAGCACCAAAGGAGAGACCCATTCACTGTCAGAGATGGGATAGATGAATCCTCAATCAAGCAATTTCTGCAGTTCTTCCTTAACAATATCTTTAAGTGCTGGATTCATCCTCATTTGAGGTTGCCTGATTGGTTTGCAATCTTCCTTGATGTATATATGATGAGTACATATTGAGGGGTGCACTCCCTTCATCTCCTTATAACTCCAGGCCAAGGCATCTAGATGTTTCCTCAGTAGGCTGCACAGTTCCTTCTCCTGGGAAGTGGATAAGGATGGACTGATTTTCAATGTTCTTTCTGGACCGAACTCTATATTCGTAACATGTAGAGAAGTGGAGTCAGCCACACAGAGGTCAATTGAGGGGTCGTTTTATGTTTCTCTTACTATGTCCTCTAATGGTGATACACTCGTAGGTGGATTACAAATCAAATTTTCAATCATATCATCCTCATCTTGCTATTTCCCCCCCATGGCACTTTCTAATGCACAAAGTGGTGTAGAATAAACTTCATCCTCATCTTCCTCCTCCAACCAGATAGGTAGATCATGTTCTAGCAAGGTTTGGGCAGGAGGATATAGGATTAATTGCTTGGACATGTGCCTATTCTTTATGGTCATATTCCCAGCTCAATAGCTGATGTAGGCATCGACTGTAGCCAACTAGGGTCTTCCCAGAATGAGGATACCTAGTGAGCTTTGCCTTTGGCTAGAGAACTAAGAAATCAATAGGTTATTCCCAAGAATCAATGGAGACCATCACATCTTCCACAATCCCCTCAGGGGTCACTGTGGAGTGGTCTGCTAGGTGTAGCATCGTCGTGGTCTTCCTCAAGGAGCCCTGGAGGTTAAATTTCAGCATTGTGTCCTTTGTCATCACATTAATGGCACCTCCCGGATCAATCAAGTTATGTGGGATCATTGTGCCATTGATGTGGACATCAGCTACTAGGCTTCCAGGGTCTAGAGATTTTGGAAAAATTAGCTGCCCCAACATTAGGTCGGACAGTTGTCTTATGACATTGATGTTTAGGGCATCTCTCTTGCACCTTCCTAGATGCCTAAAGCACTTCTCCTTGATCAATGTATTGTAGATAGGCACATCTTTTATGGCTTGGAGAAGTGGTATCTTTACACATAAATGTTTCAATTCTCCGAGGAGTTCAGTCTCTTCTAGGGTAGGCTATATTATCACAGATAGTCTCTTAGGAAAGGCTGGATTTGCTTTAGGTTCACTTTCCTCTTTATCTTCCTCAACCTCCCTAGGTGGAGGCTGGCTATATGGGAGGACTTTCCCAAATCTCAAGTTAATTTCTTGAATCTCCACAGCATAAGTTGGGCATGATTGTTCCTCACTATACACTTGTTGAGCCTGTCTATTTTTCATGTTTGGATTTGGTTGGGCAGGCATTTTGGGTTGTTTTGGTGGAGTAGAATGTAATGGTTGTGCTTGGGCAGGTGGTGGAGGAAAAAGAGCAGGAAGAGAGTTGTATTGGTGCCTCCACCTCTAATGAGATGCATTCTACTAAGGTTGTGGTTGAGCATAGGATTGAAATGAATGGGTGGCTGGTTGGGCATGATATTGAGATGTGAAGGACCAGGGAGGAGGCGTGGACCAGGAAGGATGAGAAAGAGGGCCCCAAGAAGGTATGGAGGTGACTTGGTTGGGGTTATAGTATGCCTAAGATGTCCCTTGCATCCCCTGCTGGTATGGCCTAGGTCCATGTGGCCTTCTTTGGTTTATGTAATATAGCTATTTAGTGACTCCCTCAGCCCCTTGATATATAGCTTTAAGTCTAGGAAAGGAAGGACACTTATCTGTAGAATGATTTTCTTCACAAACGGAACAAAACTCTATAGAGTTCAATGGGCATTCATTCTTAGGATGCCTCTTGGTGCATCTAGGGAAAAAAATGGCCAAATCCCTCTCTGCTTCCTCTTGTTTTCTTTTGATATGTAAGGTATCCATTTGCATGGCATGATTTTGCAACATCTCACTCTTGAAGTCTTCCAACATGTTTCCAATTTCTCCTTTAATGCATGAGTTGGAGGAAGAGGTTCTAGCTATGGGTTGACTCCCCCTATGTTTCTTTCGGGCTGCTCTAGAATGATTTCTAAAAACAATCTTTATGTCCTCACAAGATAGTTGGTATATGTCTCCCCCGACGAGTAGATGGAGGGTGTCTAAAATATCTTCCTAAATTCCCCTGAGTAGGACCAACTTCAGAGACTTAGGGTCAAGTGTACACCCGACCCTTTTGTAACTGAGATGGAACCTCTCTTTATAGTATTCCACGAACTCATCACTTCCTATGGTCATTCGAAAGATTTATTCTTTAGTATCTTTTGACCTACAATAGTCTCGATACTTGTTGTTAAGGGCTTGCTACATCTGAGCCCAAGTTGTGATGCTATTGCCAGGTAATCCCATGAACCATCACAGTGCTGCATCCTTCAGAGTAGAAGGGAACAATTACAACTTTTGCTCATCTTCTGCATAGTCATAAGTTTGACAGATGACAAAAAACTCAAACAAGAAGGTGTCAAGATCTTCTGTAGTCAGACCATGGAAATGAGGTAGGGTGGAAGGGCTAATGTTATTCATTTTGGTGTCCCCATTGGTCTCTCAAATGGGAAAGGCACCCTCTATTCTCTCTCCATTCCCCCTAGCATTTTTGTTTTCAGCCATTGGCTCCAAAGGAATGTTTTCTTCTTCTTCTTCCCCTATAGGTTCTTCAAATATGTCTAGTTGTTCACCTAATGGTTCTTCTTGATCACAACCATCGAAGAAGAGATAAGGTTAGCTGTGTGAAGCAGTGGGGGTGTTGGGAAAAAAGTTTCCTGAGTTATCTCCATTCCTATGAGGCATGAAAGGAAATATTTTTGGTTGGTTTTTGTTTCTTTTTCCCCACTTTGAGAGTAACTGCAAAAACTAAAATTGATTAAACAAAACAAATTGCAACTAAATAAAATGAACCTGCTGAAATGAAATTTGCAGAATTGAAAAGGAAAGCAAGGAAATGTAGAATTGAAGGAAAAGGAATGACTAGTCTAGTTTTGCTAAAATAAACTATTAGCAAAATGTTGCAATAGGAAATAGAAGAAAGCAATAATCACACAATACTCTGACACTTCCCCAGCAACGACACCAGAAAAAAATGGTGAGCACTAGTATTGTAGCAATAATGCTACAACTCCTGGGCTACCTACTTTATTCTTATCAACCCGGTAGTTCGTAACAAACTTGGAAGCGTCGGTGTTGTATGCACAAGTATTAGTTCTCACTGCAGGTTGTCACTTGGTCAGCCAGCACAAGATCACTAGGAGCTCAAGCCAACTTCTAAGGATTCTAGAAGAAGCTTTATATGGGATGAAAGGAAAGAAAGATCACTCTACAGATGCTATTCTAATTGCAGAAAGGAGAAAGATTGAAATGTAAACCAAACCTAGTAAACCCTAATTAACCAACTAACTCTACTTTTGCAGAAAGCACTATGAAAACCATGAAAGAAATGCCATTACCTACTCAAGGAAGTAAAAAACATATAACTATGCTATTTCTGGAAGTAAATAAGAGAAATATTTTTGATTTTTATGTTTTTTTATGTGAATTTGACATGCATGTAATTTATTGTGTGTGAGTGTGGTAGCGAATAGGTGGCGTTGAAGGGTGGTTTTGGGACTTGAGAGGATGTAGGATGGTGTGGATGGGTCCTTGCAAGTCTCAAGTGGCATTCTAGAGAATTTTTCCACACTCAGCCTTCAAAAAAAAGCCTACAGGAAAATCTACAGGAGGACACAGGGAATCTATAGGAGGAAAACAGGGAAACTACAGGAGGCCTACAGAAGGTGGCCGAGAGTTGTTTTCATTGTTTTGAGGGTGTGAGAGTGGGTGAAAAAGGTGGATGAAGGTTGGAATGAGGTGTTAGGGTGCCTAACGTCTACCATGAATCACCGGGAGAGAGAAAGAAGATTGGGTTTGCTCAAGGAGAGAGGAAGAAGTTCTATGGAAAAATGTAGGAAACTAGGGTAGAACTGAGGTGAGATTTAGGAGACCTATAGGGCATGGATCAGATGGAGAGGGTGATTGATGATAAGCTGGCCTACTGCTGGAAGAAATTTTCTGCATAGAAACTGACAGTCAACCAAGGAAATCAAGCAATAAGTGAAATGAATGCACTTAGGAAAAATAGAGTTTTGCATAAACATGGTCTAACTATGATCTATGAAAGGAAATGTTGAGAAATGTTGTAGGAAAGGAAAGCATGAAAGAAGACTAGTGTAAATCAGGAAGTGAGCATGATGAAGAAGATCTAAAGCAAAGGAAAGTTGGACTATTAACCTACTAAAAAGCTGCAATCACTAGAAGTCCTATGAAGGATGAAAATCTGTGTTTTTGGGGCAACAAGAGAGTCTTTTCCTCAAATCATGATCCCAGAGGGAGGAAGAGAGGCCAAGGCACTATTGCTAGCCTTTTGAATCTTTGCTGGTCATTGCTTAACCTGCTACAGAAAGCACAAATGGAAGCAAACTACTAAATCATCAAAAGCAACCTATTCTTAACCATAAGAGAAATACATCTAACAACAAACTAATCTACAAACTGAAACAAAGCATACAAATACAAGTAAAGAGGAGCTTGGCCACTTGGATTGGGCCCTAAACCAAGAGCTTCAGCTCTCTAAGGTAACTCAGTGCTAGCTCAAAAAGGATTTCATCTTTATTTTCATAACAATAGCAAGATTACATGAAACTGTCACAAAAATAATAAGCTCAAAATTTGAGCAGAGTTTACATAAGCAAAAAATCCGACCCTAGTGAGGCCCTATGCCTCTCTACTTATACAAATGAAGCTACCAACAAATTCCTTAAAATCAGGGAGGCTTGGCTTCCAAAACTCTAGATAATCTTCAGTCATCCTCCACTTGCTCGGTTGCCTTCTAGTGCATGATTCGGCTGCTTGTATTCTGAGCTAGATGAAGGGGAATTCAAAGTGAGGAGTAATAAATGAGGGGGATTCCCTCCTATAAGTCCTCTCCTCTATCTACTTTGAGTTATTACTGCCATTTGTCCACTGGATCCTTGACTTTGACCTCGAAATCCATCAATAATCTATATTAAATACATGTTAGACCACATGGCACAATAACTAACTCAAATCTCTCTATAAGCATAAATATAATTAGAAAATCATACAATAAGCTAAGAGAATGGTTGATTTGACTAGGTTAGGAGGTAAAATGAGCCCATATAATTACCCATTTCTGAGGCTCATCATTAGGGGCCTCATCATTAAAAAGACCTTAGAGCATCAGTTGGTAGCTTTGGTCAGCCTTTTGTTAGTTAGTGTTAGAATTGTCTCAGAGAGGAAAAGGATCAAGAGGAGAAAGAAAGTAAGCAACAAAGGAAAGGAAAGGAAAAGCAAGGGAAGGGAAGGAAAAGAAAAGAAGGTCAAGAAAAGAAAATGAAGGAAAGGATCAAGAAAATTCAGCGAGAATACTTGCAGGTAACAATTTGGATTTGTGATTTCTTAGATGGTTTTGACATTCATGGTATGTGCTTGTTGGTATACGGTTCTTTGTTGTCATTTTTATGGATTTTTCTAGGATTCAACAATGGATTTTAGCCTAGTCTTTCCATTTCTAGATAGCAATGGTGTGATGGGATTGTTATTGGTTTTGAGCTTTGTATTTCTAGATGGTTTTAGAATCTAGGGTGAGGTGGTCTTAGGAAAATTCCCAAAGGCATAGAAATCCCTTGACTTATAAATCCTGACGGTGGAGACAGGAAAATTACTCAAGAACGGTGAAGAAATTCCAAGGCATCCAAGCTCAATGATTTTCAAATCTTTTGATCATGGTATGAAGGGGGTGGAGGTGGTTTAACCTCTGGATTCCCTTGGTTTTCCTTGGATCGATTTATCCCATGAGATCCCACATTCATGCTTGCAATATGGCACGGGGGTGATTGGTTGACAGAAATAGATGGTTCAACCAATCTATGGTCGGGTGGAACGTGGGAGTCCCGAACCTCATTGGTAATTGCCTATGTTTAATAAAAGCTAAGCTTCTCTTTCTTTTGGTAAGGAAATATATTGGTTATTATGTGGATTTAATGGTTGTTCTCTTATGCCTATTTATCTGGTTGTATGCTGGTTACATGCATGGTTTTATAATAGATCTTGGTCATGGCTCTTTTCACATTTTCACTCATAACTGAATAAATAATAAATTCAAGACCTAATTGATGTTTTGACAGTTAATGTGAGAACGTAGAGACCCTTCTTGTTAAGCCTCATTCAAGTTTTGAGTCCCTTATGTTCAAACTTTCATTCATGACCTATAGGTGGCATATCTACCAAGTGTTTGACAAAATTTCAATCCTGGTTGGGGTTGGTCAGGTCAAGTACTAGTTCTAGTATTGATTTGAAAGAATTTCCTCAAAGTATTTTATGAGTTTTGGGAGTTTCATGGATTTCTAGGCAAAATCTTAGCACTAGCGCTAGAATTAGCCTTAAATCTCGCATTCGTTGGGACAACAATAGTAGTAAAAGGCCACAATTACACTGATTCAGGTCTATGGGAGAAACTGAGAACCCATAGTTTTATAGAGGCCTTGGTAAGGGAGTGAGCGGGGCTCAAGGTCAAGGAAAAGGTGAATTATCTCAGTGGTTGGACACTTGGAGGGGTTGGGTTACTCCTTGAGGTCCTATGGCAACTAAGGGAATTCAGTAAGGTCTATTTGTGTCAACTTGATTTCATTAAGGTCATCTAGGAGGTTGAGTCATATCATAGTAACCCCTCATCTCATGTTTACCATGGGTAAGACCGTAAAAATGGGTATATGTGAGAGGAGGGGATGTTAAAAGGTCATATTAGAGCGGGTTGTGCTCTCTTTGGGTCGTATCTGATACCACAAGATGTTATTCGAGTGTGGTTTCACTCCCTTTGGGTAACTTTGTTGTTGTCAAGGTTATGGTTGTCATGAATGGGATTAGGGTATATAGTTGGTATGATCATACATGATGTTGTTGTGATTTTACGTTATTACATGTATACGTTTATGAGTATACATGTACATGCTAATGTGGACTAATCTTGCAGATGAGATCATTCTCCGCTAAACATCATTAAGGTATGGATTTCATTTTGGTATCTAATTGGTTTATTTGGCATGGTATATGTATAGGAAGAAGAGAATTCAAGATAATAAGAAAAAAAGTAGCCTACAGTTCCTATGACTCCCCCTACAGATTAGTTGGGAGGCAAGGATAAGAGTATTCTCCCGGTATAACAAATGGATTTAGGAGCTTGGTGGAAGATATCAGAAGCTACAAAGCAGAAAATGACAGGTTGGTTGAGGCTCAGGAAAGACTTACAATGGCTCAGGAGGAGTAGTTAAAGGTTAATGCAACAATCCTTCAGAACTTGTCAGAGTTACAAAGACAGGGAAAACTAAGGATCAACAAAGAGCAGGAAGAGGAAACTAATGGAGCCTATGGTAGAAGATCTCGGTCTAGATACAAGTTGGATAGAGGGGACATAGTTAGAGGTGGAAGATCACTGGATACACTTGACAGGAGGACTAGTATGTATGGGCATGATTCTAGTTCCTCATCTAGGAGACATTATTACAGTTATCACCATCATCATCCTTAACGAAGGGGTGAGTTTTTACCTAAGGAGTTCAATAAAGTCAAGCCTTCTACATTTGATGGAGATATGAAGAAGCCAAAAGATGTAAAGTCATGGTTGTTGGGAATGCATAAGTTCTTCATATTGCATAGCTACTCGAAGAACATGAAAGCTAAGATAACCACTTTCAATCTTAAAGGGAAGGAAAATATCTGGTGGGAGGATGTGAAGAATGTCAAAGGTATTCAAGAAGAATACTATTAGGTCCCTATAATACTAGTGATTACCCCATTACTATTTTCATTGTAGCCCTTATTTTTATTGTTGTGCCCCTATTAACCCCATTGTGCCCCATAGAAGCCCACTATTGTTATTGTTGTGCCCTTATATTATTATTGTTATGTCGGTCTTGATTATACTATGACCCATTAGACTCCTATATATAGAAAGGAGGTTTTTTCATTTGTATCATCCAAGAATTGTTCACTTGTGTAATTTAAAGGAGGTTTCCCCCTCGAAGAGGCTGATTTCTAAGGCGTTGATCTATCTTTTCTATCTTTTGCGAGATGGTTTCATAATATTTGGTATCAGAGCTTTGGATTCTAGGGTTTCACTACTCCAAACAGGTCATCGTGGCATGTTAATTATAACTTTTTACCTACGAAGTTTCAGAAGCTAAAAAAAACATTTGATCCAAAATCATTTGGAAACTCGGGTCTGAATTTTAGATCTTCTCTCGCTATATTTTTGGAGATATGATATAGGAAGTTAAGGTTTTTGCAGACTCTTGAATTACATTCCAAACAAGTGACCTTGGGAAAATCATCATAACTTTCTCTTCGAGCATCAGGTTGAAATTTCGTAAGAAGTCATGGAAAGAGGACGGAATATAGTTTTTTGTGTAGAACTTTCAGATCCGAATGTCAAAACAGTGACATGTGGCACGTCGTACAAGTTCGCTCTACTGAAAAATTATATAATCAAGTCATCTTGGGAGATTGGGCATAACTCTTTCTTGGAGAATCCAATTTTGATCAGATTGGTGGCATTCAAAAGATGACTCATAGGGCTATTGAAGTATGAAATTTCAGACCTTGGAGATACACAATTACAAATATACAATCAATTTCAATATCAAACTTCTACAAAGTGAAAAAAATGTGTGTAGTCATTTTAAATTTTTGAATAAGTTTGGGTTGAAAAATTAGTTTGAAGTTCAAAGGGAATAGTGAAGCCTAATTATCATTAATTGATGCCCCAAAGAAAAAAAATGGAAACACCTATTAAGAAACTTGAAATCTCTATCATGACTCATGAATAAGAGGAAGAAATGCAACATGATATATCAAAGTTACGAGACCAAGTGCAACAAATTTCACTCTCACAAAAGGTACCATAAGCTAAAATTGATGGTTTAAAGAAAGTCGTGGAAGCTAAGATAAATGGCGTGGAAGCTAAGATGAATGGTGTGGAAGCTAAGATGAATGGTGTGGAAGTTAAGATGGATGGAATGGAAGCTAAGATAGATGGTATGAAAGACGACATTGAAGATTGGAAGAAAGACATGGAAGGTTGGAAGGAAGGTTTGATAAAGTTGCTACAAGAAAGGCTTCCTAATGGCAAAAAGGTAGTAGAGGAAACTCATAATGAGAACAAAAAAAATGTTAACCATGATTCAAAGAATGAAAACTTTGAAGATTTGAAGAAATACATGGAAGGTTTGAAGGAAGGTTTGAAAAAGTTTCTACAAGAAAGGCTTATTAATGGCGAAAAGGTAGAAAAGGTAGTAGAGGAAACTCATGATGAGAACAAAAGAAATGTTAATCATGATTTCATAGACTCTAATGTTGGAACAAATACCGACCATGTTCCAAGGATCGACATGAGGAAGTTTGATGGAAAGGATCGCATAACATGGATACTACATATAGAGCAATATTTCAATCTACATAATGTGCAAAACACACCAAAGGTACGCATTGCAAATTTATATTTGGGACCAAATCAATTTGTATGGTATCGATGGCTTTGCTCTCATAAAAAAATTGTCACTTGGGGAATTTTTGTAGAAGAAATGATAGCACATTATGAAGATATAAAAAGGAACATTTTTTTTAGCCAATTGATAAACCTCAAACAAAAGGGTTCAATGATGGAGCACATTGAGGACTTCCAAAAATTGAATATAAGGGTAAAAGAGATTCCACAGGAGCATAGGATTGATGTGTTCATAGGGACTTTAATGGATAACATTCAACATGAGGTTCGCCTTTGGGAACCCGACTCATTGGAGAAGGCATTTAGGTTGGCAAGAAAAATGGAAGGAAAAATTATGGCAACAAGGAAGCCTACCACTCACAACTATAAGGATGGAAGTGTTGTTTCCCCTAGCCTTCCACAACCTACAAGGTTGACACCCCATCAATTGGAAGAAAAAATAGAAAAAGGGCTTTGTTACAATTGTGATAGCAAATACACTAAAGTTCATAAGTGTGTTGAGAAGAAATTATTTTACATAGATTGTGAAGAGGAGGAAGAGAAGGAAAGAAATGTCAAAAGAAGAGGATATACACCAGGAAAAAACCTTAGAGAAAGAAGAAATGAATTTGACCATATCTTGTAATGCATTGGTTATAATTACCACTCCTCAAACTATCAAGATAGAAGGACATATCAAGAAGAAAAAGGTAATAATGTTGATTGATTCAGGAAGTACCCATAATTTTATTCATTGTAAGATAGCCAAGGAATTGAATTGCTTCGTATATGTAGCACCAAAGTGTCAAGTGATGGTTGCAAGTGGAGGAAACATAAATTGCTCTAGGGAGTGCCATATATCAAGCTATCCATGGGATAATATGTATTGAATAGCCCATTGCTTTCCATTCCAATGGGTGGTGTTGATGTTGTACTAGGAGTCAAATGGCTACAATCCTTGGGTACAATAGCTTTTAATTTTCATGAAATTTTCATGAAATTTTCTTCGAAAGGAAAGGAAGTTGAATTAAGCAGTATCATAGGGAAAACAGGAAAGATAATCAGCTCTAATGGAATGACAAATCTTCTAAAGAGAGAATAATGAGGCGTGATTGCACAATTATGTTCGGTAGAGGTTCTCACATCGAAATCGTCTATTTCTCTAGATCTCTAAAAAGTCTTGGACAATAATTCCAAGGTATTTGAGACCTCCAAAGGTCTCCCACCTATTCATGATCATGATCATGTTATTCATTTGATTCCAAGAAGTTTTCCCCCAAACATCAGGCCTTATAGATATCCCTATGCCTAAAAGAGTGAAATTCAACATATGGTTGCAGAAATGCCAGAGGCTGGTATAATTCAACCTAGTCAAAGTTATTTCTTTGCTCCAGTAGTATTGGTGCACAAGAAGGATGGATCATGGTGCCCGTGTCTGGATTATAGGGAGCTCAAAAAGCTCACTATTGAAGATAACTTTCCCATTCTTGTCATTGATAAACTATTGGATGAATTGCATGGATAAATTTACATCACCAAGTTGGATCTTCGTTCTGGAAATCATCAAATTAGAATGAAGACTGAAGACATTCCGAAAACATCATTTAGAACTCATGAGGGTCATTATGAATTTTTGGTTATGCCTTTTGGCCTTACCAATGCACCTTCGACATTTCAAGGTTTGATGAATTCCATTTTCAAACCCTTCCTTAGAAAAATTTTGTTAGTATTTTTTGATGATACACTAATCTATAGCAAGTCTTGGAAGGATGATGTTTAACACATTGATAGGGTGCTCAAACTATTGGAGGAGAAACAATTGTATGCAAAAAGCTCCAAATGTTTCATTGGAGTGCAAGAGGTGGAATATATGGTTCATATTGTATCTCATGAAGGTGGTAAGGTAGACCCTAGAAAAATTAAAGCCATTAAGGGATAGAAAATCCCCACATCCATAAAGCATCTATGAGGATTTCTCAGGTTGATAGGGTATCATTGCAAGTTTGTTAAGAATATGGGAGAATAGCATCACCTCTATCAACATTATTGAAGAAACATGCATTTTTATGGTCTCGAGAAGCAACAAAGGCCTTTGAACATCCTAAAGAGGCAATGTGCCAAGAACCAGTCTTAGCTACGTCGGACTTCATAAATACCTTTATTGTGGAATGTGATGCATTAGGAAATGGAATTGGTGTTGTTTTAATGTAAGAAGAAAGACTCGTTTATTTCGAAAGTCATCCAATAAAAAGAAAGTATTTACAAAAATCTATTTATGAGAAGAAAATGTTGGAAATACTACATGAACTTAAGAAATGGTGACCCTACCTAATGGGAAGACACTTCAAGGTAAAAACCGATCACGATAGTCTTAAATACTTTTTAGAAAAAAGATTATCTTCAAAAGAGTATCAAAAATGGGTCACAAAGATGTTGGGTTATGACTTCGAAATCATCTACAAAGAAGGGAAGAAAAATGTTGTGGCAGATGCACTCTCAAGAAAGGATGAGGATGTGGAAGTATTACTCTATGCCATTTCTATTATCCAACCAGATTGGATAAACGAAGCAAGGGATGAATCGAAGAATGACAAAGAAGTGTGAGAACTCATTCAAAAGCTACAACAAGACACGAGTACATCTTATACATTTAGCTGGAAAAATGACTCATTATGGTACAAAGATCACTTATACCTATGTCAGAATTCCCAACTCAAACAAAATATTCTTATGGAATTGCATGCCTCTCCCCTAGGAGGGCACTCAGAATTTTTAAAGACTTACCACAGGGTTAAGAAGGAATTTTTTTGGGATGGCCTTAAATCTGATATTCAAAAGTTTGTGGTAGAATGTTTGCTTTCCAACAAAATAAAGTTGAAACAATTAAGACCCCGGGTCTATTACAACCTTTATCCATTCTAAGTCAACGTTGGGAGGAGGTTTCAATGGATTTTATCATAGTTTTACCCAAGTCCGAAGCAAAGAGTTTCATCATGGTGGTAGTTGACATACTTAGCAAGTATGCACACTTTTGTCCATTATCTGATCCATTTAAAGCCAATACAGTTTCTACTTCATTTATGGAAATAATTTAAAAGAAACATGGAAACCCAAATATTATTGTATGCGACCAAGATCCCATTTTCACTAGAAATTTTTGCACATAATTATTTTCTTGTCTTGGTACTCAGTTAGCTCACAGGTCACCTTCTCATCCTAAATCTAATGGGAAAACTGAGATAGTAAAAAAATGTTTGGAAGGATATCTTCATTGCTTTGTATCTGATAAACATACACAATGGGTCAAATGGTTGCCTCTGGCTGAATGGTGGTATAACACTTCCTTCTGCACTGCAGCAAAAATGACCCCATTTATGGCACTTTATGGATATCACCCGTCGTCCATCACATCATATTTAAGAGAATATTCTAAGGTTCAAGCAATGGAAGATCACATCGAGTATCAAAAACAAGTTTTCCAAATCTTAAAGGATAACCTAACTTCGGCACATAATAGAATGAAACAATAGGCAGATCAACATCGTAGCGAAATAAGTTTTCATGTAGGTGACTGGGTATTTCTACGTCTACAACCACATAAACAAATGTCTGCTAAGCAAGCTAAGAAGGATAATAAATTATCACCATAGCATTATGGTCCGTACAAGGTGTTGCAAAAGATTGGTACTATGGCATACAAATTGGAACTTCCTGCAGCTTCTCGAGTGCAACTAGTTTTCCATGTTTTTGTTGGGTTGTGGTATATTATTTCCATGACTAGTCACCTTAGTTAAAGGGGGGGTGGAGCCCCCCTTTCGTTGTGTTGATTCTATAGTAGGGGGGTCATAGGGGATTTGAGGGGGGTGGTTAGCCCCCCTCTACGAGGTTTGGAGCAGCACCCCAGGGAAAAAAAATTTGGACCCTATATTAGGTGGGCAGACCTAGCTATGGTTTTGTGCATGGTTTTCGCACATGGTTTTAGGCATGATGGTTTTCGGTCCATGGTATTGGATGCTTCAAAATGTATATATATGTATTTTAACATTGAAAGGAACATAAAGAAAAATCAAGCTAGTATTCTCGATTTTGGATCCAGGGGAAAAACTCTGTGTATATGTGTTTTATGTGTTATACTTTCGCATTGTTAATTTTCTGTGTTTTAGAATTCGTATGCAGGTAATTTCTGTACGGGGTTAAAACCTACAATTTCATGCTTAAAGAAGGTCATTGGTGACAAGCTCCTAGTGCAAACAATATTTCTAGAACTTGACGAGGAAGGAAAAATCATATTGGAACCTGAAGCAGACACAGAAACAAGAACTCAACATCTACGAAATCGACCAATTTCGTAGTATCTCGTCAAGTGGAAGAACTTACTCTCTAATGATTCCACATGGGAGGATGAGTATTTTATACAGAAGCATCCAAAACTCCTCAAGTGTTGAGGAAAACACTTTTTTGAAGGGAAGGGGCACATTAGGTCCCTATAATACTAGTGATTCCCCCATTACTATTGTCATTGTAGCGCTTATTGTTATTGTTGTACCCCTATTGTCCCCATTGTGCCCCATAGAAGTGCACTATTGTTATTGTTGTGCCCTTATATTATTATTTTTATGTTGGCTTTGATTATATTGTGACCCCTTAGACTCCTATATATAGAAAGGAGGTTGTGTCATTTGTATCATATAAAAATTGTTCATTTGTGTAATGTAAAGGAGGTTTCCCCCTCGAAGAGGCTGATTTCTAAGGCGTTGATCTATCTTTTCTATCTTTTGTGAGCTGGTTTCATAACAAAGACTTGATTTGGGATGATTTTGAGAGGCTATTCAATAATAAGTACTTATCAGAGAGGTGCTATGATGGTAGAGCTAAGGATCTGTATGAGCTACATATGGGTTCTATGATATATGATGAGTACACTAGTAGATTCTTGGAGTTGTTGAGGTGTGTGCCATATTCCAAGGAGGAGAAGGCTAAGATTCATAGATTCATTAGTGGATTTACAACAACATATAGAGATCAGATTAAGTTTGATGAGCCTATATCATTATAGGAAACCATCTATAAATTGAAGCATCGTTATGATAAGTCAAAGCAAAAAGGTGAGCCTAAGCATGACTTGAAAGGAAATGAGAAAGTCAAAGGAAAATAGCCACCGAAACAAGGAAGACCTCAAGATGCAAGTGAGAAAGAAAATGTTTCTCCTTACAAGAATTTTAGTGCATTTGAGAAGGGAAATGTGTCACAACTTGGAGAGAAACAAACTAGAGGTGATTGTAGAGCACCATTGTAGTGTTGGATATGTGGCAAATATCATCGTAAGAAGGATTTTCCATTGTACCAAGGAGGTAGGCCTCAGATCTATAATGCTCAAGAGGTGCAAATAGTTTTGGATGATGGTCATAGTATCCCTCACATTTATGTGGCTATGGGAAATAGGAAGGTGGATCACTAGGAATCTATATTTGAGATGGATAGTAAGCTTTATGATCAAGTTTTTCTATTTTGATTAATCCTAGATCTAATTATTGTTAATCCTGACCTGCTGAATAAGTGTGGCTTTAGAAAATAAGTGCATTTAGAGTCTTGGTTGGTGCAATTGGCTACACCTATGAAGAAGAGAGTTCACCACTAGGTAAGAGCTTGTGCATTTGAGTTGAATGGTATGCCTACAACAACACATTTGAATTTACTCCCATTGGGATCACATAGTATGATTTTTGGTAGGGATTGGCTATATCTTCACAGGACCAAGGTAGAATTCCCTGACAAGGCTATTGAGTTCCTAGATGATAATGGAGAGAAGAGAATCTTGTAGATGAAAAAGAAGCCTACATCAATGAGGATGGTTATCACTATGCAGGCTGAGCACAACAATAGAAAGGGGTGTGTGATGTTTTCAGTTCATATTTCTGGTGACAAGAGTAATGATGTTGAGGATGAAAAAATATTCAAGACTTACCCTATATTGTAGCGGTTTCAAGATGTGTTTCTAGCAAACATTTCAGAGTTGCCTCCGCACAGGGAAGTAGACTTTCTATTGAGTTGGTACCAGGGGCAACACAAAAATAAAATAACCTTATAGGATGAGAACACCAGAGTTAGTGGATTTGAAGTTGCAGTTGAAGGAAATGCTTGAAAATGGATATATTAGGCCAAGTGTATCACCTTGGGGTGCACCATTATTGTTCGTGAAGAAGAAGTATGGTACTCTTAGATTGTGCATTTATTACAAATAGCTAAACAAGGTGATGCTCAAAATATGTATCCATTGTTGAGGATAGATGACTTGTTTGATTAGTTTAAGGGAGAAATAATGTTCTCAAAGATTGATCTGAGATTGATCAGGTATGCATCAAAGAAGAGGACATCGACAAGATTGCATTCAAGACCAAGTATGGGCATTATGAGTTTGTTGTAGTTTCATTTGGTTTGACTAATGCTCCAACTACTTTTATGTGTTTGATGAATAGTGTGTTGCATCCTTAAGTGGACAAGTTTGTTATTGTATTCATTGATGATATATTGGTATATTCTAAGAATGAAGAAGAGCATGCTAAGCATTTAGCAACAATGTTTAGATTCCTAAGAGAGCAGAAGTTGTATGCTAAGCTTAGAAAATGCAGTTTATTTTAGACAAAAGTACACTACTTAGGACATGTTATTTCCAAGAATCGCATAACAATAGATTCGAAGAAGATAAAGGCTATGATGGAGTGGGAAACTCCTAGAAATGTGGAGGAAAGATCATTCACGAGCTTAGCAAGTTACTATAGGATATTCATCAGTAACTTCTCACACATTGCATATCCTTTTACATCATTTCATAGGAAAGGTAAGAAGTTTGAATCAACAGGGGTGTGTGAATCCAATTTTGAGCAGTTGAAGCAGTTCCTAACAAATGCTCCAGTGTTAAAGTTTGCAGATCGAGATAAAGAGTTTGTAGTGTGTAAAGATGATTGCAAGAGATGACTTGGTGGAGTCCTTATGCATGAGGGACAAGTGATATGCTATGACTCTAGGAAACATAATAGCATGAGAAGAACTACGTGACTCATGATCTTTAGTTGAAATATTTTAATCATGCCTTGAAGATGTGGAGAAATTATCTTCTTCACAGGAGATTTGTGTTGATGAATGATCCAAGTGGAATAATATATTTGTTTGACCAATCGAATCTGAATGCCATGAAATCTAGATGGTTGGATACCCTTAGTGAGTTTGACACTGAGATCAGGTACATTAAGGGAAAGGAGAACATCGTTGTGGATTCTCTTAGTAGGAAAGTTTGGTTGAACCATGTTGCAAAAATGAGCTCATATGGGACAAATTTACAGTTTCAGAGCTTACATGCAGGAAAATAGGATGATAGGTACATGGAGCTTATACACAGGTTACAACAGGGTACATGTGATTAGGATGTATGTTATCATCTTACAATAGATCGCTTTGTGAGATTTAGGGACAAGATCTATGTGCTGGATGACAGTGAACTCAAGAAGATTATATTGAGGGAGTTTCATGTAAAACCATATTCAAGTCACCTAGGATATCAAAAGACGTTGATAGAAGTAAATAAATTTTACAATTGGCCGAATCTGTAGAAGGAAGTGGCAGAGTTCATGGCGAGATTTTTGGACTACCAGTAAGTAAAATCAGAGTGTAAGCATCGAGGTGGTTTTCTTCATCTTATTTTGATTTGAGAGTGGAAATGGGAGGTCATTTCCATGGATTTAATTACAAGTATTCCAAGGACAACGAGGCAACATGATTCTATCATGGTTGTGGTAGACAGGTTGAGAAAGGTAACTCACTTCATTTCAGTGAAGACTACTTACTTATTTAACTAGTGAAGTAGCACAGGTCTTCGACAGGAAGATTGTGAGATTTCATGGTGTTCCAAAGAAGATTGTGTTGGACAGGGATGCCAAGTTCACTTCCAAGTTTTAGAAGGAGATTTCCGTAGAATTGAGGACAAATTTGGTTTTTAGCACAACTTATCACCCACGGACAGATGGATAGACATAGAGGGCCAACATGATACTAGAGGATATGTTGAGGATGTATGTCATGCATCAGCAAAGGATACGAGAGGAGTACCTTCCATTGACTAAGTTTTAATTCAATAACGATTATTAGGAGTCACTAAGGATGAGTATATTTGAGGCATTGAATGGGTGGAGTTGTAACAACACCATTAGCTGGAGTGATCCAATGAACATGGTACTTATTGTACCGGACATGCTGGCAGACATGGAACAAGAAATGCAGGTTATAAAAAAGAATCTAAAGGAAACACATGATAGGAAGAAAAGTTATGCAGACCAACACAGGGAATTTAAGGAGTTTCAGGTTGAGGAGGATGTGTATTTACACATCAAGCCTAAGAAGAGATCCTTCAAGATCAGATCATATTCGAAGTTGGCACTACGATGTTGCAGGCCTTTTGAGATAGCTGAGAGGATTGGACCAATGGCCTATAGACTTGCACTACCTCCAATATTTAAAGTCCATGACGTTTTTCATGTTTCATTACTTAAAATATATGTAAAGGATGTTGATCATGTTATTGATTGGTCTGTGTTCAGGTGGAGCAAGAAAGAGAATTCCATCAGGAACCCTAATGCATATTGCAGTGGAAACATCTTGTGCTACGGAACAAAGAACACGAGCAGGTTAAAGTGCAGTGGAAGCAGTTTGGACCTAATGAAGCTACATGGGAGATGACTGATGTGATGCCGGCTATGTATCCTTAATTGCTTACCAGTTAAGGAAAATGAATCTTGTTATTTGTACATATTTATGTATGGTTTCTATTGTAAATATCGCAATGAGCTAAGTTATAAAGATCCAATAAGTGGTATGGTTATCATGTTGCCATATTTTACATGATGGTTTTTCTTTTGAGCAGGATGTTATTGTAAATACTACAATGAGCTAGGTTATAAAACTACATAGGTAGTATGTTTTTTCTTTTCAGTCATTTTTTTGGGTCTACGCGTGGTTTAACACTTAGGACGGCGTTCCCCTAAGAGGGAGGGGTTTGGAACAACCACAAGTTAAAATTTAATGTATTAAAAGTTAATAAAGGTAAAATAAGACCATACGAAAGGGACACTTATTCCAAGCTTAATGTTGGGAAAAATATCCTAGTGGGCATCATTTGATGTGTTTATGGCTAAAGAGAAATTGGAAAAGGTAATGGCTAAGGATTTGGAAAGGAACAAAGGTATGTTTTGCACATTATTTACAAAAATAATGGAAATTAGGATAAAAGGAAGGTGAAAGGTCACAGGTTGCATGTGAAGAGGAAAATGAGGGAAAAGAAGGGAAAATTGAAGATATTAGAGGCCTCGTCAAGAAAAATACCTTAGAGCATCAGTTGGTAACTTTGGTCACTATTTTTTCAATTAGTGTTAGAATTGTCTCAGAGAGAAAAAGCATTAAGAGGAGAAAGAAGGTAAGAAACCAAGGAAAGGAAAAGTAAAGAAAAGAACGATAAGAAAAGAAAAGGAAGGCAAGGATCAAAAACCCTTCATTAGGAATACTTGTAGGTAATAGATTACATGTGTGATTTCCAAGATAGTTTTGGCATGCATGGTATGTGAATGTTGGTATATGGTTATTTTGTTGTCATTGGCATGGACTTTTTCAGGATTCGACAATGGATTTCAGCCTAGCCTTGCCATTTATAAATAGCCATAGTGTGATGGGATTGTTCTCAATTTTTAGCTTTGGATTGGTGGATGGTTTCAGAATCCTTGTTATCGGGAAATCTAGTGTCTATGCAGAGCTGCTAGTCCGACTAAGACGGGTAGCTATCTTAGAAACAAACAGATTAAAGTTACTTTCATTTTCCTTTACGAGAAGTAGATAGGAGAGGAGCAAAGAATACCAACCTCAATCTTTCACTTGGTTCCCTGCTTGTTCCTTCTCCCCTCTGACGGATCTTTGCCACTCCTTCCTTGATTACTCCACTTCAAAGAGTACCTGTAAAGTCAAAGTGACATAATACCTTCAAAGTGCAGAGATCTACAATCATAAACAATATAGGACCAGATATATATTGACCACACAAATGCATATATTATTAGACATACAAGAATGTGGACGAAAAATTGAATAGCTTTATTGATATAAAGATTAGAAGAGAGGATTACAACCCATTGATCTAACCCAACATCATCCTCCCATCATGAAATCCCTTCTTCACCTCATGAAAAGCTTAGATCACCCAACACTATGATATTCCACCAGGAAACCAATAGCACTTCCTTACAAGATACAAGATTCCAGCCTTCGGATCTCTGGGATGAGGGATCCATATATAGATGATTGCAGGGGGGTGAGTCAGCTTATAGGATTTTGATTAGTGTCCTCTCTCTGATAGTTCTTGATTCCACTTAGAGATTCATGATCTCTTACTCATCCCTAGGCGAATTCAGAGAGGCAAGTGTCACAGGAGAATTTTTTGGAAGATTCCATGATCATCCACCTCGCAAACTATCTCTTCCATTTGTCTACTCTCGCCCATCGCACCCTACAGAAGGGATTTTCAGAATGCATCAAATTTTTTGCATGTGGCAGGTGAGATGCATCGCACCCTTTGCACTAAGTAGTCTGTATGGTCTAGTTTTGACTAGTTCTGAGCAGTTTTCTGTGGAGAACTTCTGGGAGATGATGTAATCAGCTGACCTTGTTCCTTTAGGGTATGAAACAACACTTTTAGGGACTCAGAAGCCCTTGGTATATGGACATATATGATTGGGGTTGCAGTGCCCAAATATGTCTATAACAGTTGCCCCCTAAAGAATGAGGTCGAAAATCTTTTGATGTCGGGTGAAATGCTTTATCATGAGGATCCGAGGTTTTTCGAACTGGAAGGCGACCTGTAATAAGATACAATACAATACATTATCTTCATAACATTTTCAAGATCTAGCTGAGGTGGGCATTCCCATGCTCAGCTCTATAAATTCATTTTCATGTACATAGGACAGACAACTGTCTATGTGGCAGACTGATGATTCTGGTAGAGTCATCATCCTTTGATTTGGATGATCGTTTGTGCAACAATGATGTACATTTGATGTCTTTATTTTCCTGAATATATCGCAGCCTGGATGGATGAAACTAGATATGGGGTCTTCAAACTCGTCCAATATTTTCCCGAAGTACAATTCGATCCACGTGAAAAATGTTTTGGAGTCGAACATGGAAAAACATCGCCTGATTACTAGCCAATGATGTAAGCTATTAATAGGCGCGAGAGGAATCACCAATAATGATGATGACCCTCAAGGTACTATAGTACAATTCACGTGGTGTGAAAAAGGGACTCAGCGTCGAACACCACGCAAAATCTTTCAGTCGAAGGCCATTGATGTAAACTTATCGTCGGAAGTGAGAAACTTGCCATTGAGGCATGCAAGCTTTAAAGTACTGAAAGGGTTGTTCCTAGGTTGGCTTCTTGGATAATAAGCTATCGTCGACAAGAAGTAACCCGTCATAGGAGGGCCTTAATGAATCCCACATCTACGACACGGAACAGAGCAAATGATTTTGTGGAGGTGAAAACGATCTGGTGATACAGGGTTCAGGGTGGCGGTCATGAAAGAATGAAGCGTGAAGGTATTACAGTGGGTGAGACACAGGTTGGGTTGGTGAATTCTCTGATCGACTTCTCTTGAACATATCAACAACACTGAAATGGATTGGTAGCATTTACCCCAAAGATGGATGGTACGATGGACCAATGGTAATATGACCGGTGAACGAAATAACCCAACCCAACTCAATCATGGTGATGGAGTGAAAGTGTCATGTTCAAGAGCGACTTGCTACCAATAAATTTTCTTCAAGTTTTCTTCCCAATTTTTCCCCAGTCATTGCTGACTAGTACCTCTTTATTTTTGTCAAGCTTGAGGAGGATAACATATGCTTGTTCTATAATTTACCCTTCAGGAAAACCCGTCACTATGTTTTAACGAGCCTAGCGACAGTGAAACTTATTCTTGTTTGCATGGACAAGTTTGTCGCTATTGGTTTTAACGAGTTTAATGACAAAGACAACTCGGTCCTTTTTCAATTTTATAGAGTCTGAAAAGGGACAGAAAGGAAACTCCAGTAATCCTTTTTTCGTCATATAATCCCTTAAGTCTGAAAAAGTATAAAATAATATGAAAGGGATGAATTTTCGATAGTTTTAACGAGCCGAACAAAACAAGCGCTCGATCTTTTTGTGTAATAATCACTCCCGGTAGCTTTAACGAGCTGGAGAGGCCAACTAATTGGCAATATTTTCACATTTTACGAGTCAGATGAAAAGAGCTTAAAGGAGACTCGTCCTTGAGGAACGAGTGATCTTTTCGGGTAGCTGCTAATTCCAGGTAAGGTTTAATTTTCCAATCACGATAGTGTCACAAGGATGGCTAATAGAATCACTCCTCACAGCTGTTCCTCAAAAGGGTAAACAATCAAATGGAGGCATATGATCGGCTAAACAGAGTGGAGGTGATGGCGAGAACACGACTAGGGCTCAAAAGCTGATGATAATGCATTCACAATGGCTATTTACCGGAGGTTGGTTCATTTTTTAGTGAGCTTAAACTCTGGGGGAACATTTGTTCTTTGCTTAGGTTTAATTTTTAACGAGCTTGAACTTCGCATAAAAACTGGCCAATCATATAATAAGGATGTCCCATTGATAGGTTCAATTTTTATGGAGCTTGCACCATTTGAATGCCTCATAATGTCAACTTGCTTGTTTCAAAGGTTGTTTACATAATCTCTTATGTTGATAATTGCAGCCAAGGCAAATTCCTAAGGATAATGACAACCCTCTATATTTTTTATTAGGGATCCTATTCCAAACAGTGTGAGGTCTAACTAGGACTTCATACCGGGGAGACCCCCTTACTAGCGGACTTCCAATATTGTCAACAAGCAGATTGTCTAATGAAACACAATATACAAGGTCCTTCTAGATGCCTCCTCTGCATAAACTCATAAGGGTCAATTCAACACTTGTTTCTATCTTGCCCCTTGTCTCAAGCATGTTGGAAGTCCTTGCTTCACCCACTTCTAATCCATCAAATTTCTACTTGAATCTAGTAGATTTCTTTGCTCGCTAGAATACAAGTTATCCCTTTCCTCTAGAAAAGAAAAAATTGATCAAGCGTTTTTTGCTTAGCCTGCCCACATACCTTTGCTAGAAAATCTGGCTAGCAAGAAGCAATAACATATTTGACCTTCAAAAGGCAGAGAAAAGAAAGATTTTGGCTAAAATATGGGGCCTTGCAACTGAAGTTATTCTCTAAAAAGGTAACAATATACCAGATCTCTAAAGACTATAAGAGTTAAAGTCTCAATAGTTTCAATTTTTCCTCACAAAATCCGCTAAAGTTGTCGACAACCCTCCCAAAAGTCCTCCATTGCTCCAAAATTGGAAAATAAGACTAAAGGATTGAAATTTCAATGCCTAGTTAAAAGATCAAAAAATGGCTCATATTTTCTTTGATGGAGCTTCAAAAGACAATCCAGGAAAAGCAATAACAAGGTGAGTTATCATAGCTCCTGGAGGAGAAGAACGAGTATCATTTGAATGGGGTCTTAGATAAGAATCAAGAACATAGTGGAAGCTTACGGTCTCATCTTGGGTGTCACCATTCTTTGAGAGCTCCACATCGGCAATCCCATTGTTCTTTGGAATTTTTCCTTGCTTATTAATCATATAGTCAAAGGCTTGATCCCAACAACGTAGATCTTAGTCAAATACTATCTCACACCCAATCCCAACTAGTGCATTTGCGAGGGGTCTTTTATTATCACATCTTAAGAGGTAAAAATACAAAAATATATCACTATGCAAATAGAACCTATCAGAGAACTTAAGGAGAGGCAAGAATCAATTCCCAAGTTTGGATTATTCCTATTCCTTGACCATGAGCATAGTTATCAATGCACCTTTGGAACTTGTCTAACACTCCACAAGTTCCAAGTTTGCACCAACCACAAAGTCGACAACATCAATTATTATGATCTTGAAAGTACATTATGGGGTTAAATCTCCCCTCTATAAAATATCCTCTCATCTATGATTGAAGAATATGCATTGGTCTATTTATCATCTCTGTCCTTTCCTCAAATTATGTGTACAGATTTGTATCTCTTGAGCCTCCCACTTTGTTTAAGCATTTGAGTTGGGTTCTTACTTAATCCATCCCAACGTTCGCACTTTCCACCTTGCCCTTTGCCAGTAATCCTCCTTTGCTCAACCCTTTGTTATCCTTTGCCTCTATGTCCCCCATTTCCTACGGGCATACCACAATGGACCCCTCGGGACCCTCCGACCCCCCCATGTAGACTATGTGAAAATCTCAAAGTTGAGTTGACATGATCCAAGGAAATACAGAGAGGCTAGAATGAACAATGTAAGCAAGCTTTCGACTTTGTTATCGACATCCTGCAAGATGATGCAACACCAATCCGAGAGGCACTCAATTATACAAATCAATGTTGCAACCATATTAAGAAGGTGATCTTCACTCTCCAAGAAGTCATCGTTGCCCACCAGAATCACATTGCAATTCTTGAACAACGAGTTTCGTCGCTGGAAACGAGATCCACAAAGTTGACTCAAACAACATAGACCACAATCAAGCCATGGCAGAAGAAAAATCAATTAATTAGGCCTAGCAAGAACAAGCAAGTAAAAACAATGTAGAAGCATCACCAATGCATAAATCATTTTTGTATTAATCAATGAGATGAAAATGCATATTTCTCCTCTGTCAGTTTGTAAGATGTTTTACGAGTAGTGTAGTATGAATATATAATATTTCTATAACATGTAGAAACCACACAGTTGGAAGAAACTTCTAATGAGTTTTGTAGTATTCTAAAAGAGTGTTACATAACAAGATATTATTGTTCTTTTTACAAACCATCGAGGAAAGCAAACCACACTTACACGAATTTAAAGGTCACATTTGTAAAATTGAAATTGCACACTTCTACCTAGTGGGATTAGGAAGCTTAATATGTAACCTCCAACATAGATAGAATAACTAATATACTTTTACAAGAAAGGAAAGAACACACTTCTACCTAGTGGACTTAGGAAGCTTAATGTTGTAACCTCCAATACAGGTAGAACAAACCACACAGATGGAAAGTAAAACACAAACACACAAACAAATCATACAAGCATTAAATAGATGACTTCCCCAAGGTATGATGACCTTCATCCTTGAAGCAAAGATGCATATCAAATGATGGAATGCTAATGTACAGAGTCCAAGCCAACAAGATTTATTAAATATAAAGCTACAAATTTGGGAAAACAAAGTAAAGTGAAACACAATATTCATGAACATATTAAGTTCCTTATTACAAAAAGGAGTTTTATACCTCCATATTGAAAAATGGCCGAAAAATGCAGAACCCTTATGGAGAAACAGACAACGCCATTGCATTCGTGGTGTCGAGAAATGCTGAAACCATATAAAATTTGTCAAAATCTGACAAAGTGAAAATTTGGCCCTCCTACAAAAATCTGCCTCGAACTACGTGTGCTCCCTCCTCTACCTAGCGCACTGTTCAAAAAGGTTTAAGTACAAGTTTGCTTGGTAGATAACCAATGAATCTGTTTGGTGCAATGGCAAAGTTAGGAAAATGGTTGAGGAGGGGTCGGGGGATCAAATCTTGCCCCTCCTTTTTATATGATATAATGGCTATTAAGTTGTAACGGGGGCGAGTTCGCTAGTTCGGTGGCCCACTCCCCAAACTTCCACTGTGGCTAAGTAATGAGGTGGAGGGGTGGTGGGGTTGACAGCTCGTGCCCCACCATATTTATGTTGCATTTGTTAAGTGGATAAGATTGGGGTGGCGGGGTTGGTGGCCCGCCACCCTTTATTTTTTAATATTTTTTTGTTATTAAAACAACCTAACAATTTTTGAAATTTTGGATTTTGACGGAAGGAGTCGTTTTAACCAGGCGACAATTTCTCCTAGAATCTGGCCGGAGTTGGTTGGATTCCGTGCACTAGAAAAGTCCAAATTGTGTCTTCATTAATCCTGCCTAGTTAGCAAAAAGTCAACCCAACTTTGACTGCCTCTATCTTCCTCATCCGGACTCAGATTGGTGTGCCATTCACACCGTTAGAATCAGGGAGACGAGCACTTCGATCAGATATCAAGTTAATCGTATTTTCGCCACTTTGAATTTTGAGCCTTTTCCATGCCACTTGTGTCTAGAGATCCACCTCGATCAACGACCTCCCAAAGCATTGCATTGATTATGAAAGTAGTAGAGTGCCTAAATTATTATCACACAATCCATACATATCGTAATGGAAATGGAACATAACCACGACCTTTGTATTAGTATACATTCAGGATATAAATTAAAATGAATTGTCCTTCTTCCTAACTCAAGTGGAAAAGGGTGATTTATACACAATAGTTTAATCATAATTTAATCAAGGGATTAATGGACAACCATGAGAATCTCCATATTCTCAAGATGTTCTTTTTTTGTTATACAAATTTCACCAAAAAGTGGAAAAATCATATAAATTATGACTCATTCAATTGGTGTGATATGGGGTAGCTAGGTCAATCTTTTGTTGCATCCATCCTTTCCTTATTGAGTAGCCAATTACCTCCTGTCACTTCCTACATTTTGGCAATCAAATTGTCAATATGTTGCTAAGAAACCCATTAATGAGAATTGTATGGCTAGAGGTTGATTGGTGCTATGCTGTACCAGTTGTCCCAGAGTTGCAGCGATTATCCTAAATGGTCAACTGCTAAAGTGTTGTAGAATCAAACACTAGACATGTTGTAGCATTGTCGTTGTGGCACCAAATTGTGTTGTGTTGAAGCTATGGAGTTGCAACACTCACACTCTGTTGTGTTGCATTAACATTCTAGAACACTAAACTTTATCGAGTTACAGTAGCTAGGGTTGCGGAACTTGCACTCTTGTCGTGTTGTAGCAATGGAGTTGCAACACTTGCATTGTGCCATGTTGCAACAACAAGGCATTGAAGGTGTTGTTGCAACTTGAAGGTGTTACAACAACACAAAGGGTATTGCAACCAAGTGTCCTTTATTGTCACTTCAAACGTATTTGTATGAGTATGCTTGAAGTGATTCTCATGGATTCACACCAATTCACATATAAAGGAAAATTCTTTCCTAAATACATAAGAATGAACATTAAAGTGACATGGTAGGAGTATAATTGTACCTTGAAAAAAAATGCATCTTTATGGGAAAAATATGTGATGGGGTGGTAGGAGAATGGAAAAAAAGGTATTCAAAAAGGTGTTTATAATATTAGTTCCAAGGATCATGGGTATATTCAATTGAGGGTCCATTATGAATTATAGATATATTACAGGTTCCTTGATCAAATCCTAGTCTAGCTTTTGACAATCCATCAACTAACTTGTTTTGCCCCTCATTATATATCAAACAAACATATATGTGAGAATTCTCCGAGAAGATGATGTAATTCATCACACAAATGTTGTAGTGTGGAATTCCTACGAGTAATTTCTTTATCCATTCGATAACCATCATTTAATCACCAAAAATTTGAAGTTGAGATACACGAAACTCTTGTGCCATGGTGAAACCCAATTTGAAAGCCAATAGTTCACAATAGTTATTAGTTTCATAACCAATCTTGAGCTTATGGAGGAAATGTTATGATTTGAAGATAAATATAAAATTCCTCTTGATCCTCCCCTGTGAGGGATTTCTTGCAATGCACCATCAAAGTATGTCCGTGGGTTATCCTTGTTAATTACCTCTTTTGTTTAAATGGAAGTGTTTCTTTTTTCTTGAATTAGCGAGTAAGCATTTAGCATGTTTAGGGCCTATACCATACAATTGAGAGTTGATGTTTCTTTATCTTCAAACAACTTCAAGTTCATCATTAGCTAGACTCTTCACACAATATGAAGGGGAAGAGTTATAATCTTGCTTGTATCCTTTTTGGTAATTGAGGCTAAATATATGACATAAAAGGGGTTAAATAATAGATTTAACCAAGTGCTTACAAAATGACACTTTGTGGATGTACTATGTCTACATTGTTGGACACTACCTTAGACACATTTATGTGCAACAAAATGGATGCTATGAGAAGTACTATTGCAAAAAAATATGATGGATTAGATATTATCTTTGACACTCTCATGGAAATCACCACATATGTAATCAAGTATGTTGTTGCATCCAAATTTTGGACACTAATTTTGATTGAAACATTCTTCAACATGTTAAATTAGGATATGGAGAGGATCATCATTCTCGATGTTAATGTGATGATAAATTCATATCTCTAAAAAATGCCAATAACTTTCCTAAAAATGTCTAAAACAATGCTCAAATTTTAATTTTTGTAAATAAAGAAATACATAAATAAATGTGATTGGAAGTTTTGAAGGTCTTATTTAATGACAAAACACTTCACAATTATTGCAACGAAAGTTGAAAATTTAATAATAATAATAATAATATAATTCTAGTGTCATGTCCAAGCCCAACGCCAATTGGTGTATGAGACCCTTATTGTTTTTGGAACAAGGGACCTACCACCACATAACGATTTGACTGCTAAAAGTCTATAGAGGTGTACATATTCTACGCCCTCTAAATTTAAACATGTGGGAAACACATGCTCTTAACCAGTGCATGCACATTTTTTGTATTTTTCATAAAAAATGTGTGGATTGTTTTGGAAGTTGTCAATTTTGATGCGCAATGTAAACACTAAATTGTAAAAAAAATTTAAGTATAACAGTAATGATGTTTATTACCCTAAAACTAAAAAAGTTTATTAGCCCCAAGGGTTAGTTCAACTGGTCGAGTCCCCATTGTTAAGTACCTCATCGATCGAGAGGTCACAGGGTAAATTCTCCTCGACGCCCTTGGGGTTAGGTCTTGCTAGTCTGGCCGACAGACTTTAAAAAATTCCCTTCAGGGTTGATCTGCCCAGATTTTCCGTGGACGTAGTGCCCACCCTTAAAAAAAGAAAAAAAGAAAAGAAAGAAGAAGATTAAATATTGTTCAAAAAGTCATCTTTGTATTTCTCAAAAAAAAATATTTAATGACAACAATGATGATGTTTATTGCCCTTAGGCTAAAGTTGACTAGACAAATAAAAGAAACTAGATTAAACATTGTTTAAGAAGTCATTTCTATATTTCAACATGGTGGAAAGTTCCCAAGAGTAATTAAATTATAAGATCAAGTAAAATTGTGGACAACTTTGAAGAGTAATTAAGTTATAGGATCAAGTAAAGTTATGGAAAGTTTTGGAGATCAAGTAAAGTTATGTCTTATAATATCAAGAACATGGTATGTTAAAGGAAAGTTTCAAATAGTAATTAAGAAATAGATTAAATATTGTTCAAGAAGTCATCTTTGTATTTATCAAATATTTAATGACAACAATGATGATGTTTATTGCCCTTAAGGCTAAAGTTGATTAGACAAATAAAAGAAACTAGATTAATAATTGTTTAAGAAGTCATTTCTATATTTCAACATGGTGGAAAGTTTCGAAGAGTAATTAAATTATAAGATCAAGTAAAATTGTGGACAACTTTGAAGAGTAATTAAGTTATCGGATCAAGTAAAGTTATGGAAAATTTTGGAGATCAAGTAAAGTTATGTCTTATAATATCAAGAACATGGTATGTTAAAGGAAAGTTTCGAAGAGTAATTAAGTTACAGGATCAAGTAAAGTAATGGAAAGTTTTAGTAAGTAACTAAATTATAAGATAAGTAAACTTATGTGTTATAATATCAAGGACATGGTATGTTAAATGAAATGATGTTCATTTTTAAGTGTTACCTCCTTTGTATAATAATTTTACAAATACACACATTTTATGGTGTTTTTGTGTTAGTCCAACCATTAATGTTACCATGAAGATCCTAAGTATTCATTACATATATTAACAATTATGGTTTTTATTCTTCATGTAATTTTTTTTATTTATTTCTTTTAATACTTGGAATGAAAGCATGGGAAACATCAGAGTATTTTTCCACATTTCGTGGATAGTAAACTGGGTAAACTGCCTGCCCTGATTATGAGGCCTTGCCCCAATGGAATCGAAGAGAGTCGAACATGTGATCAACAACAGCTAACAACAATGCCAAAGAACTTCATGTATGGCTCTAGACCACTTGAGCTAATCCTTGGGGCTTATTCCTTAAATATGTAATATTAAAAATAATATCTAAATAAAGTTCTATACAAATCTTTAGGTATGTATGAATTTATTGTGAAAATGTGTGAGACCCAAATTTCTACTGCAACAACTGATTAAGTTCCTTCTATTTGTTAATTACTAAACAAATTATTTACTGCATCCTACAACAAATACCGAAACTAATACACTGCAACCTTCACCAATTAAGTTAAATGTTGAAACAAGAAACTGAGCAAGAAATAAATACACAACACATTACACCGTTATTTTTGGACAAATGTCACCGGAAAAACCCAATGCGGGAAAACCAGTGCAATAGTTAAGGGTTTGTACTATTAACCAGTAGTTTTATTAATACAATTCGTTGGAAGCTCAACTGGTTATCCGATACTGAGAGAAACTGGACAAAAATAGTAGTGAGATGATCTCACCCTGTCACTGGGAGAACCGACACTGATTTGCGCTAAAGGTAAACCTCTGCACAGTCTCTGCGAAGTACTGCGTCAAGCTTAGTCGTCACTACGTCATTGTAGTTGGGATTGTATTACACCTCCTACAGATTCTCTGCTGATTGGAAACTTCAGCTCTCGGACCTCCTAGTCTCACACCTTGGCTCCGCCACTAGATCCTGACTGTTCCTCAACAGAATTTTGATCTCCCTTTGAAGCTTTGCACTGTGAAAGCCTCTCTGGACGTCTTTCTACCCTCTTTGCCTTGTACTCTTCCATCCATGAAAACTTCCCCTAAAAACTATCTCTGCCCCTCATTGCAATAAATATCCTCAATTGATTCTCTAGCAATTGTTGCGTTGCCTTCTCTTAAAATTTGATCTCTTGATCTCTCTCTGATCTAATTTCCAAATGTCCATCAAGCCTCCTCTTATAATCTTCTTGTTGTGAACTAATGACCCAAATTAGATTCTAATGAATGGCTTAGATCATTTTGACTTGATCCTCGTCTTCTTCTAGAAGTTTCACCCTCAATTTAATTAATACCCTTTAATTATTTAAATTTGTTATGTTTAAACTTAGGCAACCATTAAAAATAATTAATTATTTTAATAAAACAGTCTCTGGGTGGAATTTCCCAAAAGATTTATGGGTATTATGGAATACATGTGTCCTAGACTCCCTACAAATTTTGAGGCTAAGAGCACATTTGATGCCACCACAAATCAACACTCACTCTTAGCGAGGAATGTGCTATAGTAACGCAAACTATTGAAGCATCACCCTTCTCTGTAACATCTCCCTTTGTGTTGTTGATGTTTGACATCACTACCCACCAACTACTACACAAATGTTGCATATGTACTTCTACTGACCTTACCAGTACAAACATTGCATCTGTACTGCAACCCTCATAAGTTTTGCATTTGTGTTGTTGTTGGCACTTCCACTGCCAATACTGCATCTACACTGCAAACTTCTCCAACTATTGTTGATACTACATCAGCAACAAAAAAGCATCCAAAATTACTCAACAGGTGTTCAACATGATGTATCTGTTGCTGGAGTTCTCACTGCTACAAGTCTTTGCGCTGACCTATGAATCCTTTGCGCTGCAGCTGACTCTGCACTGTGCCAATTGCACTGTTACAATTTTTGTGCTGCTTAGTATCTGGCACTCCTAGCCACTGCAACTGTCACTCCGACATTCCTGTGCACCAACTGACACTGGTCCATCCTACTACTTTTGATCTGGGCTCCCATAGCAAGGTAATGATCCAAAAGGTGGACTCTTCAAGGATCCTACCCATTTGTAGTTCTTTTGAACTATAGTACTAGATAACCCCACCTCTCCCCTGGAGGTATCTGGGAAACCATGGCAAACTCCTCCTCCTCAATCTTTGCGGATGCAACCTTCAGATCATGCTTCTCATCCTTGTCGTTCTTCTTGAGAGGGCATTGTGTGGCTTAGTGACCAAGTTCACCACATCAAAAGCAATTGATCTCCGAGACATCTTTCTTCTTCTTGCACTTCTCCTACTACACCTTAGATGCAAGGGCTGCATTCTCTCCCTCCTCCTTGTGCTTCATTCCACTCCTACTGCTACTATTCAGTTTGCACTTGACCAAGTCTCTCCTCATCTCTTCCTATTGAAGAGAGACCCACATCCCTTCCCAATCTGTCAATCATTCTCTACCCATAATGCTCTGGACAAATACTTGTCATTCCTTTGAGATTGAATTCAGGGCTAGCCTCCCCATCTCGGTAGGCTGAGGTGTTGACCCCACAACTGCCAATGAATCTTGGATTTCCTAAAGCTTCGTTAGGAATGGATCAATGCGTTCCTCCTACATCTGTGTGATTCTCATCTTCTGCTCCAAGTACATCTTCCCCTGCTCGAAAGATCCTTTGTATAACGTGGCCAATGCTTCCCACTGGGCAGTATCATTGCCGACAATGTGACACACGACATGATCTCTCACTCCATCGAGAATCAATCATTTGGCATTCGCCATTTCAGCCTTATACTTCTTGAGTGGATTTGGATCCACGTGTACAACTACCACATTGTCGACATAGGTTTTGAGATCGTGCTCATCCAGAAGGCATGAGATCCTTGCCTTTCAAATCACATAGTTGGATGCACCCTCTAATCGATCCTAATTTCACAACCCATTAACTACGAAATGTCAAACTTCCTCCTCTCTCCTATGTGCTGTAGCTAGGCTGGCCTACGCACTCCCTGTTGGAGTTAGTAGATTTGCTGCTTCCTACTGTTGCTCAATAAATGATAATTCAAACTTATTGGATGGAAGTCCTCTAAGGAAGAATTCCCTAAACAATGTCTCTCTTCTTCCTTCTGAAATTTTTCTACCCCAACAACTGGTGCAAAAAATTGTGTCACACCAATAACCTCCTCTACATTAGAACTTCTACGTAGCTCCCTCTGACACTAGCAAACTTCGATATGGAAGTCTTACCTCTTAGTCGACTTACTTAGAGAGAGACGTTCCTCGAAAAATTTTCCCTCTTGGCCTAGATTGCCCAATCCCTCTAGGGATTTGATTTGCTGCTTACGCAACACTTCGACTATCCTTCTCTTTAGCGTCAGGCTCTTCTGGCTCTACTCTCTTGCTTCACCCACAACTCTGATACCATGTGAGAATTTGGAAGACCCAAATTTCTACTGCAACAACTGTTTAAGTTCTTTCTATTTGTTAATTACTGAACAAATTATTTACTGCCTCCTATAGCAAATACCAAAAATTATACACCGTAGCTTCCACCAATTAAATTAAACGCAGAAACAAGAAACTGAGCAAGAAAGAAATACACAACACATTACACTGTTATTTTTAGACAAATGTCCCCAGAAAACCCCAATGTGGGAAAACCAGTGCAAGAGTTGAGGGTTTGTATGATTAAGCAATAGTTTTCTAAATACAATTCGTGGAAGCCCAACTAGCTATCCGATACAAAGAGAAACTGGACAAAAAGAGTAGTGAGATGATCTCACCCTGTCACTGGAAGAACCAACACTGATTTTCACTTGAGGTGAGCCTTTATGTAGTATTGTGTCCATCCTACACCGTCACTGTTGTTGAGACTGTGCTACACTTCCTATTGATTCTCTACTAACTAGAAACTTCAGCTCTTAGGCCTCCTGGTTTCACACCCCAGTTCCAACACTAGATCTTGACTATTCCTCAACAGAATTTCGATCTCCCTTTGAAGCTCTGTGCTGCCACAATGTAGCTCTGTGTGGCCGTGTGTTAGCCTCTCTGGATGTATTTCTGCCCTCTTTGCCTTGTACTCTTCGGTCCAGGAAAACTTCCTCCGGAAACTATCCCTGCCCCTCACTGCAATAAATCTCCTCAATCAATTCTCTAGCAACTGTTGCGCTACCTTCTTTGAGAAATTCGATCTCTTGATCTCTCTTCGATCTGATTTCTAAATTCCCATCAAGCCTCCTCTTATAATCTTCTCGTTGTGAACCAACGACCCAAATTAGATTCTAATCAATGGTTTAGATTATTTTGTCTTGATCCTCGTCTTCTTCTAGAAGTTTCACCCTCAGTTTAATTAACACCCTTTAATTATTTTAATTTTCTAAGTTTAGACTTAGGTAGCCATTAAAAATAATTAATTATTTTAATAAAACTACCTTCGGGTGGAATTTCCCAAAATGATTATGGGTACTGTGGAATACATGTGTCGTAGCCTCACTACAAATTTTGAGGCTTGACATCGTTGCCCACCAACTACTGCACAAATCTTGCATTTGTACTACTACTTACCCTACCAATACCAACACTGCATTTGTACTGCAACCCTCGTAAGTTCTGAATTTGTGCTGCTATTGACACTTCCACTGCCAATACTGCATCTGCACTGCAAACTTCTCCAACTGTTGTTTCTACTGCATCAACAACAAAAAACATCCAAAATTATTCAACATGTGTTCAACATGATGCATCTTTTGCTGGAGTTCTGACTGCTACTAGTCTTTGCGCTGACCCTGTGAAGCCCTGCGTTGCTGCTGACTCTGCACTGTGCCAACTGCAATGCTGCAATGTTTGCGTTGCTTAGTCTCTGACACTCCTAGCCACTGCAACTGTAACTCCGAAATTCCTGTGCACCAACTGACACTGGTCCATCCTACTACTTCTGATTTGGGCTCCCATAGCAAGGTATTGATCCAAAAGGTGGACTCCTCAAAGATCCTACCCATTTGTAGTTCTTTTGAACTACAATACTAGATCACCCCACCTCTCCCCTGGAATTATCTGGGCAACCATGGAAAACTCTTCATCCTTGATCTATGCGGATGCAACATTTAGATCATGCTTCTTGTCCTTGTCCTTCTTCTTGAGAGGACACTGCGTAGCATAGTGACCAACTTCACCACATTGGAAGCACTTGATCTTCGAGACATATTTCTTCTTCTTCCACTGCTCCTACTACCCCTTAGATCCAAGGGTTGCATTCTCTTCCTCTTCCTTGAGATTCATTCCACTGCTGCTGTTGTTATCAAGTTTTCACTTTACCAAGTCTCTCCTCATCTCTTCCTGCTGAAGAGCGACCCACATCCCTTCTCAATCTAGCAATCTTTCTCTGTCTAGGATGCTCTAGACAAATACTTGTCATTCCTTTGAGATTGAATTCAGGACCATCCTTGCCATCTCGGTAGGCTATGGTGTTGACCCCACAGCTGCTAACGAGTCTCGGATTTCCTGAAGCTTCGTTAGGAATGGATAAATGTGTTCCCCCTTTTACATCTGTGTGGATCTCATCTTCTACTCCAAGTACATCTTTCGTTGCTCTAAAGATCCTTCGTATAGCGTGGCTAATGCTTCCATCAGACAGTATCATTATCGATAATGTGACACACTACGTGATCTCTCACTCCATCGAGGATCAATAGTTTGGCCTTCGTCATTTCAGCCTTGTACTTCTTGAGTGGATTTGGACCCACGTGTACAACTACCTCACTATCGACATAGGTTTTGAGATCGTGCTCATCTAGAAAGCATGACATCCTTGCCTTCCAGATCACATAGTTGGATGCACCCTCTAACTGATTCTCATCTCGCAACCCATTAGCTACCATCTCTGCCAACAAAATGTCAAACTTCCTCCTCTCTCCTCAGCACTGTAGTTGGACTGGCCCATGCACTCCCTGTTGGAGTTATTAGATCTGTTGCTTCGTACTACTGCTCAACAAATGAGAATTCAAACTTATTGGTTGGAAGTCCTCTGAGGAAGAACTCCCTCAACAATGTCTCTCTTCTTCCTTCTGACATTTTTCTACCCCAACAACTGGTGTAGAAAACTTCGTCACACGAGTAACCTCCTATGCCTTGAAGCTTCTGCGCAGCTCCCTCTGACATTGGCAAACTTCGATCCGGAAGTCTTACCTCTCAGTCGACTTACTCACAGAGAGACCTTCCTCAAATATTTTTCCCTCCCAGCCTAGATTGTGCAATCCCTATGGGGATTCAATTTGCTGCCTACACAGCACTTCGACCCTCCTTGTCTTTAGCGTTGGGCTCTTCCAGCTCTACTCTCTTGCTTCACCTGCAGCTCTGGTACCATGTGAGAATTTGGAAGACCCAAATTTCTATTGCAACCATTGTTTAAGTTATTTATATTTGTTAATTACTGAAAAAATTATTTACTACATCCTACAACAAATACCAAAACTAATACACTGCAACCTTCACCAATTAAATTAAGTGCGGAAATAAGAAAGTGAGCAAGAAAGAAATACACAACACAGTACACTGTTATTTTTGGACAAATGTCCCCAGAAAACCCTAATGCGGGAAAACTGGTGCAGCAACTGAGGGTTTGTATGATTAAGAAATAGTTTTCTAAATACAACTCGTGAAAGCCCAACTGGCTATCTGATACAGAGAGAAACTGGACACAAAGAGTAGTGACATGATCTCACCTTGTCACTAGAAGAACTGACACTGATTTGCACTCAAGGTGAGCCTTTGCACAATATTACGTCAAGCCTACGCCATCATTGCGTCACTATAGATGAGACTGCGCTACACCTCCTATTGATTCTCTACTAACTGGAAACTTCAGCTCTCAGGCCTCCCAATTTCACACCCTAGTTCCGACACTAAATCCTGACTGTTCCTCAGCAAAATTTTGATCTCCCTCTAAAGCTCTGCACTGCCACAATGTAGCTCTGCGTGGCCCTGCGTCAGCCTCTTTGGACGTCTTTCTGCTCTCTCTGCCTTGTACTCTTCTGTCTAGGAAAACTTCCTCCATAAACTATCCCTACCCCTCACTACAATAAATCTCCTCAATCGATTCTCTAACAACTGTTGCGTTGCTTTCTCTGAGAAATTCAATCTCTTGATCTCTATTCGATCTAATTTCTAAATGCCCATCAAGCCTCCTCTTATAATCTTCTCATTGTGAACCAACGACCCAAATAAGATTCTAATCAATGGCTTAGATCATTTTTGGCTTGGTCCTCATCTTCTTCTAGAAGTTTCACCCTAAGTTTAATTAACATCCTTTAATTATTTTAATTTTCTAAGTTTAGACTTAGGTACCCATTAAAAATAATTAACTATTTTAATAAAATTGTCTCTGGGTGGAATTTCCCAAAACGACTTATGGGTATTGTGGAATACATGTGTCGTAGCCTCCGTGCAAATTTTGAGGCTAAGAGCATATATGTTGCTACCAGAAACCACAGAAACCAACGATTATCTTATTATTGAGATGTCATTATATCTTTCAATGGACTCATAATAGCTATAGTGATTTTTTGGGCAAATGAATCTCTTTTATTGATTTGAGAGAGTTAACCATATGAGGTGTGAATTTAGGATTTTTGGGTAAACATTATAAAGGGTGAACACGAGAAGCATTAAGAATCAAACTTATGCTAGTTGTGGCAATTTTACATTGGTTTACCTCTATGGTAAAACTCAATGGTTGTTCGACATCATAGAATAGAATACCATAACGCAGGGATTGATAATGCAAGTATTATGTGAAGGTTAGTGACTGACTGATAACAAGACTACGATTGTGTCGGTGAGTTATATAGTAAAGAAACCCTAACCGTCGTGGAAGAAAGAGCAAGGATAGTCTTGTAAGGAAAGGTTTGGAGTGAAGCAAGTCCCGCGAAGGGAAGAAGCGGTCCGGTCCAACTATTGTAGAATTTTATGTTGGTTGGACGAAGAATTCGCGGTGGCAACTTCAAACCCTCGACCATACCGGGTAGATCTTAAAATAAAAGGAATTTCTCGCTAGCTAGCGATTAATGCTCTCGCAATGATAATGGAATGGATTGGAATGGATTTTGACCTATAAATCATTTTTAATTAATAGCGAGCCGTGAATAGTGAACGGTGAGCGGTGAGAGCAGCGAACAATGAACAATGAACAATGAGCAGTGAGAGAAGTGAGCAGTGTGAGAGCAGTGAGCTTTTATGCAGCATAAGTATCGACCAATGAGCAAGGAGCAATGATAACCTGAACAACAGGGAGCAGTGCGAAGTAATCTTGGCATTTTATAGACCTACATATTTCTCAAAAGAGGTTGGACGACAAATGCATTCAAGCATGACAAAGGAACAATAAATTTTAGAACATGTGGAGACAAATGATTTAGGACAAGTGAAAATTGCCTAATCCGCCAAAGCTGGGAAGTGGGTTTGGGTCAATGCCAAACAATATCGGGGCATTTTAAAATGAAGAATAGCCCGTCTAAAATGGGAGCAAACAAGGAAGAAATGGTGTAAAAAGAAAAGTACTTGAGCCCTTTGCAAAAAACACTCAAACAAGTCTCCTCTACAAGCACGTGACAACAAGAAGTCCAGAGGAAAAGTCATTGATGATTCTGCCTTATATACCCCCACATCCACACCTCTCACAGGGTCATCTGATCTTTATGTGAAAGAATAGTTAAATTCAAAACAAAGGTTGAAGGTTTTAGAAGCTAAAGGGTAGAAAATAGATCATTAAAATCATATAATAACAATTGAGAACAAGGCTTTATCATAAATCAATAAAGTTTTAAAAGAATGAGTGACATTGCTACATGAAGCTCTCTTGATAGGGAAGAGAGAATGGCAACGCATGAATGTGGATGTGCAAAACATAAAGAAATCTATAATGGAAAGTACAGAGGTGGTGAATGTGAAATCATCCCAAGATAAAGGGAAAATGATTGCCCAAATAAACAACCACGAAGAGAACGCAAGAGAAGAAACGAAAGGAGATTCCACCAATGTTTCCAAAACTTGGTCTCAAGTTATTAGCAATTCTGCTAATAAGGAAGGAGAAACAAATATTCAGGTTGACAACATGCAAGATAGTGAAGGCAAGGAAAGACAAAACAGGGCAACAAACACAATTATTAAAGGGGTGAAATACTTTGGGAAAAATGAATGTCCTCTTGACCTTGCAAGAGACTTCATGAAAGACAAGTTGTTATGGCAAGGACAAATATGCCAAGCATGGAGGGTGGGTAAGTTTAACAGGGAGAAATTCAGGCCCATAAAAGTCATTATGCCTAGCTTGCGTGATAAATATATCATTATAAGCAAGAAACATCTCTTAAGGGGTTCTCATTTTTTTAGAAGAAGATTTAACTGTAAAACAACAGGAGGAAAGAAGGGAGGAAATTTTAAAGGTTATGGCAGCAAGAGATGAAGGTAAGAGAGAATGAATTTGTAAAGGCAAAGCTGTGATAGCACGATTTGGACCTCCTTCAAAAACAGAGCAGCAAAATGGTAATAAAGAAGAGGCAACAAACTCTTCAACAGGAAATCAGAAAGTAAGGTCAGTATGGGAAGGCAGGGACAAAGACTCAAATGTGAGTCTTGCATGTCAAAATAAATAGAAATCAAGTCATACCCAAGTTTCCTTAAGATTATTTTGTTGGAATTGCAGAGGTTACCCATGGAGATGAGGACCTAGGTTAGGGCCTATTGCAGAAGATAGAGACATAATTTGCCTCATAGAAACACATGACCATGAAGGGTGCAAGACACCTCTGTTTGAAGGATACTGGAAGATGGCAATGTGGAACAAGGCAACAGGGAATGGCAAAGGGCACGGGGGTATCATGGTTTTAGTAATGGAGAAAGAAGGTCGCCTCATTCAGTTAGAAAAAGAAGACTCAAATAAGCAATTCATTTGGTTTAAAATATCAGAAAATGAAAACCACATCAGAATTGCAGCATGTTATTTTGCATCGCGGGTTTAAAAAATTTACAAAGGTAGAGGGCTTGACCACAAAGATCCATTTGCAGCCTTAAAAGCGGATATTGCAACATATTCGCAGCTAGGTGAAGTCCTTATAGTGTTAGGATATTCCGACACATAAGAAATAGTTAAGTATGACTTGGTCTAGTGTAGAGTTAGGTAAAGTGTGTTTCTTTACTATGTACTTTTGTAACTTACAATCTGATAGTCACAATATGTAGTGATCCAATGGTTGATTCTCTCCTCAGTATTACCAACACTTGATCCGTGGCTTAACACCCGATTGGTCCATGATCTCTATTTATAGAGCATGGAGGGTCATTTGTAGGGTAACCGTTTATGAGAGAAGCTTATGTAAATTTTCATTCTTTTATTAATAAATTATCTGAAGTGGCCGCGTTGGCTCAGGCCATGGACTGTTTCCCTCTTTGAGAGTTTTAACCACGTTAAGAATATTGGTGTATTGATCTGTGATCTGTTTGTGGGCGGTTTCCTTTGGTGTTTTGTCTTAGGAATTTACCTTGTAAATTCCTACATGGTATCAGAGCCATTCGAGGGCCGCATCTATTGGTGATCCAAATCTGAAGCCGATAGAACTACATCCGACTGTCATTTCCTAGATCTATTGTTTATGACTGCTTTCGAGCTGAGAGGACTGCTCTATTGTGTTAGGAGCATCTATTCCAGTGAGGAACCCCTTTCGTTTCACGTGAAAAGGTTCCCGGTTCCCCTAGCTACGTGGAGATATACAATGTTTATTTGCAGTTTTTAGTTATTTTCTCTCTGTTTATTTCGGTTTATTTATCTCTTTGTTTTTTATTACCAGATCTATACCTTTCATTTCTGCGTATACTCTTTGCCCCGCGACTCTATGTGATATGGGCAAATCAAAAATAGAAAGGAAGGATTTTTCTCATGCGTATGCTCTTTTTCGCCGCCCCTATTAGTGTGATCTCTGGAAATCAGAAACATTGAGAAATTTTTTTAGTTTTCAGGTAAAGCTAACTTCAAACCATAAGGTTTGTTTTTTTTTGTATGTCCGTGGTGGGTTTTGTGGTTTTTGTTTTGTAGTCAAAAAAAGAGCTTTCTTAAATAAGCACGCACCCCAAAGCTTCAGTGACAACAACAAAAAAAAAACCCTTCCTCTTTTCCAAAAATTACTAATCTTTTAAACTAACTCACTTGGTCCAAAGTTACTTTATGAGAATAGAGGTCTTGGGTTCAAGTCTTTCTTTTTGTTGAGTTACTTTTCAAAAAACACATGTAGCTTATGTTTTAAAGTTACTTTATGTAAAAGTGTTCTCACCCATTATAAAAAGTGAGTCACTTATAATTCTAAAGTCTCTTTATTTTTTATGTAAGTTACAATTTAGTGGGTAGCTCGTAAAGTATCATTGTAAAAGTGACTTTCACTTATTTATAGAAGTGAGCCACATAGTTTTTTTGTGAGCTAATTAGATTTATGTTTGGAAAAGGGGGGATTTTTTTTAATATAACATTATCATTCATTTCCGCACATTCAGACACTTCTTCAGCATCTTCAACATGTTTTCTTCAAAAAGCCATAACTTTTTTATGTGGAAGTCGTTCCCAGAACTGTTTTTTTTAATCAGCCTAATTTTTCGAGATCTTTCCATTGGAACACTTATTTTTAGTATCTACAGCTTCAGTTTCTGTTAAAATGGAAATTCCATGCCAAGTTATTCTTGACAGCACCAACTACTTCCGATGGTGGTCCTACATTGTAGATTTACTTAGAAATAAAGGTCTTTACAGAATAGCCTCAAGCCAAGAAACCAAACCTCCAGATGAAGATAAGGCAGCCAAATGGAAAAATAGGCAAGGTCAAGCACATGGTTGATAGGGATGTCTATTTCTCCAGACCTTAGCTTCCATATCGCAAAACTTGATACTCCTCCTGAAGCAATGAAACAACTCACTAAAGTTTTTCGAATTAAAAATGAAATTAGAGCCCATCAACTTGAAAATGAGTTGCTTACATTGGACCCCAATAATTTTTCTTCCATTGAAGATTTTTTGTCCAAGTTCAAGACCCTTAGACTTCTCTTGGAGGGTGTTAAGGTTAAGAAAGAAGATGGTAGCCTTATCAATTCCATTCTTACTAAGTTGGGACCATCACACTCTGTGTTTGTTTCCACCTTCCATTCTACTAGAGAAGTCTTTATTTCTCAAGGACAAGACTACAAGTCCCCCTCTTTTGATGCCTTTTGTGATTCTTTAATAAGAGAACAAGAAAAGCTTTTATATCTTGGTCTTCTTAATCTTGAAACTCTTCTAAGAAAGCCTTAGCCGCCCAACAGCAGCCAAATTCAAATAATCCTAAGAAGCAGTATCTTAAAAAGAAGGGTCCTAAGTAATTTCAGCCTCAAAATGAAAAATAATTTCAACAAAATGATAAGGAAAATAAAAACAAAGGGAAGAAGACTGATAAACATTGCCACTTTTGTAATCGAGATGCCCACTTAGAATCCAAATGCTTTAAAAATATGGAAGCCTTGGAAACAACAATGAAGAAGCATAACATCCATTTGGAGCACTCTTAAACTTCAACTTCATCTTCAGGAATAACACTTTATGCATGTGATTGTCAAGCATCTCGGTCTGGTTATGCACTAAATGTATCTTCTTCTTCTCATTCTCATGAGTGGCTCATTGATTTTGGAGCTTCTTATCACATGGCCAAAAACAAAGCTATGTTTTCTTCTTTAAATGATTGTAACACCAAAAATCTATATGTTGGTGATGATAGATCTCTTATTGTTGTAGGGATTGGAACTGTTCATCAAGGCAATGGTCAATTTAATGATGTATTATGTGTTCCAAGCTTATCTTGCAACCTTTTATCTGTATATAAGATAACTCATTCAGGTGAAGGTAAAATCGTTGAATTTTCACCTCACGATGTTGTAATTAAGGACCTAAGAGATCCTAGACAGATTTTAGCTACTGGCATTGCTAATGATTCTACAAGGTTGTATAAGTTTAACAACTTTGAGTCATCAAATCTTCCTTCGGTATTTGTTGCTCATAATGATGAAGTGAACAAACTTTGGCATGAGCATTTTGGTCATTTAAACTATCGCTCCCTTCATAATCTATGTAAAGAAAATATGGTGGCAGGTCTTCCAATGGTATCTTGCAGAGATGGAGTTTGTTCCGGATGTCTAATCATAAAACATCATCGAGATAGTTTTGAAAAACGTGCCTCTTGGCACGCCTCAATCCCTTTACAGCTTGTGCATAGTGATTTATGTGGTCCACTTCCAGTTGTTTTATTCTCTGGCTACAAGTATTTCTTAACTTCCATTGATGATTTCTCCTGACGCACTTCGGTATACTTCTTAAAACTCAAGAGTGAAGTATTTAACATGTTCTTGACCTTTAAGGCCTTTGTTGAAAAACAATCTAGACATCAAATTCTTAAGCTAAGATCTGATAATGGTAGAGAATATGTTAACAACAAATTCATCAATTTTTGTGCTGAGAATGGAATTCAAATGCAACATACTGTTCCATGTACTCCACAACAAAACGATGTAGCTGAAAGGAAGAATCACACCTTAAAGGAAATGGCTAATTGTATGCTTCAATCTAAAGGACTTAGTCTTAATTATTGGGCAGAAACAATTAACTGTGCAAATTACATAATAAATCGCACTCCTACTAAGGTTTTAAATAATATCACTCCAGAAGAAGCATGGAGCTCAATAAAACCATATGTAAGTCACTTTCATGTTTTTGGAAGTGAAGCATGGGCCCATATTCCAGATGATAAACATAAAGCTTTAGAACCTAAGAGTGAAAAATGTATTTTTGTTGGATATTCTGAAGATGTCAAAGGATATAGACTTATTCCACTTAAGTCCAAAAATGTTAAAATTAGAAGAGATGTAAATTTTGCTGAAAATATATCGGCCTATGAGCCTAGTTTGGTGGATGTGCCACCTCTCTCTATCCCTTCTACTTCTGAAAATATTTCTTCTTCAGATGATGATAGCGAGGATGATGATCCTCCCCCATCTTCTTAGGATCCTCCTTCATCTCCTCAACTTGCAAAATGGGTCTGTGCTACTCGGGACGCAGCAGGTGCTCTTGCCGATGATCCTACAGATTAGCGACGTACACGTTCTCAGTTCAATGGAGCCTCTTCTTTACGGGCTCAAGCTTTAGCAAATTATGATCCGGACACCTTTGCAAAAGCTTCAGGCCATCCAGATTAGGACGCAGCTATGAATGAAGAATATCGTTCATTATTGGAAAATGATACATGGGATCTTGTTCCTCTTCCAAAGGGACGAAAACTTGTTAGATGCAAATGGGTTTACATAACCAAGTATGGACTAGATGGAAAAGTTGATAAACATAAAGCTCGTCTTGTTGCTAAGGGTTTTTCACAAGTTGAAGGCATTGACTATACTGAAACCTTCTCCCCTGTTGCCAAGATGAACTCTATCCGCCTTGTTCTTTCCCTTGCTACCTCTTTCAAATGGGAAGTCCATCATATGGATGTTAAATCTGCCTTCTTGCATGGGGACTTGCATGAAGAAATCTATATGGAACAACCTACTGGCTTTATACAAACAAACTCCAGCCTTGTATGTCAGCTTAAGAAATCCCTTTATGGTCCCAAGCAAGCTCCTCGGGCTTGGTATGCCAAAATGGATAGCTTTCTTTTAGAAACTTTATTTTCTAGGTGTCATTCTGACAATATTGTCTACACCAAGAAAGTGGGAAAGTCTCTTATCATTCTTGTACTTTATGTTGATGATCTTATCCTTACTGGTAGTGATCCCAACCTTATAAACCATGTGAAGTCCAGCCTTAAAAAGAATTTTGAAATGACAGACTTAGGACATTTGCATTATTTCCTTGGTCTTCAAGTCTTGCAATCCAAGGAAGGTATTTCCCTTTCCCAGTCCAAGTATGCATGTGATCTTCTATGCTATTTTCACATGGAATACTATAAGCCAACCCCTTCTCCCTTTCAGTCTAGAGCCAAACTTTCAGTCACTTGTACTTCCCCTGAAGTTGATGCTACATTATACCATCAATTTGTAGGAAAACTTTTGTATCTGACCCATATTCGTCCTGACCTTTTCTTTGCCGTTGGCCTTATTGCTCGGTTTATGCAAAACCCACATGAAAGTCATTGGAAAGCAGCTAAAAGAATACTTCGTTATGTTTGAGGTTATGTGCTCAATCTTGGTTCAGGACCTATTACATGGGCTTGCAAGAAACAAAGTGCCATTTCTCTTTCTTTAGTAGAAGCAGAGTATCGTGGTGACGTAGAAGCTAGTAAGGAAGCCCTGTGGCTTCGTCAGATCCTGTCAGAGTTTGGCTTTCAGCAGCAACATCCAACTACACTTTGGTATGATAATCAAAGTGCCATTCAACTATGCAAAGATCCAATCCAACATCAACGCAGCAAACACATTGAATTGCACATGCACTTCATCAGAAAGCTCATTCATGTCCATGTTCCTAAAGTGCAATATTGTTCAATAGATGATCAAGTTGCTAACATCTTTACAAAGGCTCTCATAGAGGTGAAGCTTACTAAAATTTTATTTATGGTTGGAGTTCAGGAAGTTTTTACTAAGGGGGGATAGGCTCTAGTGCCTCCTTCCTTCTCCTGTTGTGTCATATTTGTACATCCTTCAATCCTATCCCAAGTTGTTCTTAAGGGGGGATGTTAGGATATTCTGACACATAGAAAATAGTTAAGTAGAACTTGGTCTAGTGTAGATTTAGGTAAAGTGTGTTTGTTTACTATGTACTTTTGTAACTTACAATCTGAAGGTCATGATATGTAGTGATCCAACGGTTCATTATCTCCTCGTTATTACCGACACTTGATCTGTGGCTTAACACCCGATTGGTCCATGATCTCTATTTAAAGAACATGGAGGGTGATTTGTAGGGTAACTATCCATGAGAGAAGCTTATGTAAATTTTCATTCTTTTATTAATAAATTACCTGAAGTGGCCGCGTTGGCTCAGGCTGGGGACAGTTTCCCTCTTTGAGGGTTTTAACCACGTCAACAACACTGGTGTATTGATCTGTGATCTGTTTGTAAGTGGTGTCCTTTGGTGTTCTATCTGAGGAACTTACCCTGTATATTCCTACAAGCAAAGAATTGAAACAAATGTGTTTTAGTTTGAAAATAACCACGCCATTGCCAAATTTTAACTCAAGAATTGGTAAAAAAAATGTAGGGAAACAACTCAAAGAATATTGAGTGTGTCGATGGAAGAAGACCATTTTAAAAAATACTTGGTGAGCATCAATGATTAAGAGAGAACGCCGAGTTGTCGCAGCACAAGACTCTATTTTGGTTCTTCGTTTCCCTATTTCTTAGTGTAATATTTTTTGTCAAAATTTCCGTCGTAGAGTGATCAAATATAAAGGTATAAAGAAATGAAAACCCTGTGAAGACTATATAAAGGAAAAAATGGAGTGCATGGCTCGAGATGGTGATAGAAATAGTGAATAAATGCAACAATAAAATTAAGAGTGGATTTTTCCAGTTCATTTAATTGGACCGTAACCCAGCGTAGGGAATTATAAAACAAGTAACTCAAATAATACAATATGAGCCAATACAAGCGTGCCAATAGGGTAGGGTTTGATGAATGCCAGAGATGACTTGGTGGTATGGTTAAGAGTTATAGCTCAACTCCACCAAGGAGAGAGAAATCTTTCCGTTCCATCATCTGAGCATCTGACATGGAAGATGAGTCATTGTGGGGAGATGTATTAAAATTTCAATTGAGCCAATAACCTTGTTAAAATAAACGACGCAAATTTCCAAATCACCTTCAGAGCATGGACCTATTTTAATCTCAAATCATACATCATAGTTAACGATAAATATGGCATGTTGAATGATGTGCCAAATCTTATGGTGATAATTCAACTATTTATACCCTTGCTTTGCTTATGTTGCATATAAACCCAAACAAACACTAGTGACCAGTTTTTAATAGTTGTCAAGTCATTTCTTTGTAATTGGTGGATAGATCAAGGGTCACAACTACAGAATATTAAACTTATGCAAAATCTCACACACATATGCACATTACGTGAAACCAATATGTTATGTGAAACATATATAGGTTCTCAATGCAAAATTTAGAACTATAATGGGTGCCTTCATGTTCACGAACAACACATGCATATACATATACGTGTCATGTAATATATAATAAGTTCAATTATTATTCTATGTCCAACATTAGAGCTAAACAATACACCTCTTCAAACTTCAATGTTTGGTTTGTAATACATGCCCTCATGCTTTAAAATGGAACTCAAACTCCACCATGCTATATATATATACACACACATTTAACAATTGTTTCATGCTCAAAACCTCTTATTAGACCATTAATATTTTGCCCACAAAATATGTCCACTCCATGTGTATAAAGGTCGATTACATTATATGATCGAAGCACCTCAACATTAAGATGACATGTATATAGATTCACACACACGTTTAACAATTGTTTCATGCTCAAAACCTCTTATTAGACCATTAATATTTTGTCCACAAAATATGTCCACTCCATGTATATAAAGGTCGATTACATTATATGATCGAAGCACCTTGACATTAAGATGCCATGTATATAGATTCACATAAATCATGAAATTAAAATCCATTGAAACTTTTCAGCCATGAACCTCGAGATGGATAGTGATCTATTGTAGCAGCTACAACCAACCTCCAAAATTTTGCATATGCTTCGATTTTGGAGCATTCCTTCTTATCTACAGGAGCTTATCTTACAGTGATATGGGTATTCCTACTTTGATTTAGACTTAGCTTTTTCATTTGTGCTTGTGTTGGCTTGTTTCCACACCTAACTGATCTTTCTAAGTCACAAGCTAACCTCCTAACTTGGTCTTAGAGCAGTTCTGGGCTTGCCTACAGAAACTGTGCAATCCTTGAGGGCAAGTAGTGTTGATGATTGGATTTACGTAGTTCTGACTTGAAATCTACCTTGACCTTAGAAACTACACAATCAGGGAAGGAAGCCCAACACTAAGCCCAGAAATTGCACAATGCATCCCTTGAGCTTAGAAACTGCGCAATGCACTGAGCCAAAAAGTTGTCGAGTTCCCTAGAATTGTGCAATCTTTCCCGACAGTGTGCATGGCAAGTTTCCCTAGAAAGGCAAGAAAACTAAAGGGAAAATGCATCCCTAGGAAGTATGGATCCATTATTACTTTCTCGAAGGTGGCACATTTCTATTTTTAGAAGTTTCTACCAAGTGTCATTTTTCCTTGATTTCAGGCATGTGTGTCATTGTAATAGCTTTCGTGAAAATTCCATGTAATATGTAGGTTTTAACCACGTACAGAAATTACCTGTATACAAATTCTAAAAACAGAAAATAAACAATGGCGAGAGCATAAAACATAAAACGAATATACACATAGATTTTCCCCTAGATCTCAAAACTGAGACTACCATACTGATTTTTCATTCTATTCATTTCAATGTTACAATACATATATATACATGTCGAAGCATCCATAAGCCCCAATCCATTAACCCTATATTAAAACATAATTGCAGTTCCCTTGACCGTATCTACAAAATACCATGGACAAAAAACCATCGTGCCCAAAACCATGTGTGAAATCCATGCACAAAATGATAGGTATGTCCACCCACCTAATATAGGGTCTAAAAAAAATTTCCTAGGGTGTTGCCCTAGACCCCATGTAGTTGGCGCAGCCACCCTCCCATGACCCCCCTGTTGCACTCGACGCAACATACAGGGGGGTTTCCACCCCCTGTGCCACCCCCCCCATGCATGGGTAGTCTTGGAAAGAATATAACACACACCCAACATTGATGTTCATTATATAACAGTCTATCCTTATAGCTCGTTGTGCTAACCCCATACTTGAACACAAACTCTGCATCCAAATTTCTTCCTTGCTTACATGAGTGGTTGCCATGTATTCCACCTTTGTAGTTGAAAGTGCCACTATAGACTGCCTCTTACTCATCCAACTAATTGCACTTCCAAATAGGTTAAACACATACCCACTTGTAGATATTCTTTGATCCAGATCTCCAACCCACTCTGCATCAACAAAGCCACATATGTCCAAAACTCTGTCCAATCCCAGTCTTCCTTAGTTGCACAAACCATAATCACTCGTGCCACGCAAATACCTGAAAACTCACTTCACTGTTGTCCAATGCTCCTTCCCTGATTTTGACATAAACCTGCCTAATATTCCCTCTGCTTGTACAATGTCTAGTATAGTATAGTGATGCAGGAGCATTCAGCCAAGGGAAATTATTGTAAATAGTAGACATAGGGGGTCATGCATTAGTTTCCTAAGTTCCAAGTCAGTCTAATATTTAGGCTTTTAAGTGTGATTTAATTAGATATTCTCAAAATAAATAAATGAGAAAATAGGAATTAGGGAGAGCTTTTAGGCATAAAGGAATGGATGTGGATCATAAGGAGGCTTTTCCATTTTAAGACAAAAAAAAGATGGTAAAGCCTCAAGATGCTTTTTTCAGGTGAATGCATTGCATGTAGAAGCTTTTATGTTTCAATCATTATGTAAAGTATATCCATTATTATTATAAATAAAGAGGTAGCTAAGGCTCTCATTAGAGAGGAGCGGGTGCCAAAGTATAATTTTAAAAACTCTCTGGCATTTTAGTGCAATGGGTTTTTATGATACTATGTATGTATCCAATAGTTGATTTTAACTGTGCATTGGAAGGCTTGAAGGGCCTTTTTATTTCTCCGCTTATTATTTGACTGTGTGTATTAGAACCGGCATTCTAATTTCATTTCATTACAATCAGATGAAAATCCTCTGTTTTGCGCAGAATAATGGCAATGTTAATTAAAGGAAAGTCTATGTAATGACTTTAGAACTTCCGCAGTCTTCACATGGCGCAATTGATTTTCCTTTGATATATATTTAACTTTGTATTAAGCTTAGTGGGCGGAAAACGAATCCTAAACGCTGTATATGCATGTTTAATTCTTTGTTTTGACTGAATTGTGGATATTGAGGAATCCTGCTAATTTGTATGTCTGAGCCAAAAGTTTAATCGAATTGTGTGTTGAAGCGTTGAACAGGATTGCGCTGTATATAGAGAGTGATGAATGGCTTTATTATCTCCGCTTGGTGTCTTTTTTAGTTGTTGAAGCCGTGAACATTCATATGCGCGGAGTTCCATTGTACTTTGTCGAATTTCGAGCTTCAGTTGATAATCAATCAGTATATATATATTACATGTGTGGCGTTCCCTAGTTCTTTGACCACCTGATAGGTGAGAAAACTCCTGAGCAAACGTCAAAGTAGTCACGCTTGAAGATAGTGCGCAATATCAGAAGCACAGTTAAGGTGTAGCGTGGTTCATTGTATGGTAAACAAGGTAGCGTACAGCCCGAGAGATACCTATTGGAAAGAACCGTGGGAACACAATATTGAATTAGATCATCAGCTTGTTTTCATTAATTGTTTCATAGCTATTCGCTGGCAGAAAAAGTGCGATAGTCGGTTAAACTAAAAAAATATTTGATTTTGTCCATTCAGTGTTTTGAACTCGGTTTAAATTGGGGCGATTGTACGCTGGTATTAAAATCAAACAAATCCCATTGATGTGAGGTATGTGTGCCACATTAAATAAGAGCACATTATATGATTCTTTTTAGTGCAATTGAGATTTCATGACTGCTTCATGATTTTGGGCTTATACCCAGATCTCATTTACATCAAGTAGAAATTGAGATTGTATTGGGTTAAAAAGGAAATTCAAGTTGTTGAAATTGCCAGCGATGGAAAGATAAAGTTGAGATTGCTATGGGTCAAATTGTTTTAAATTGGAGGTTTTGATTGGGCATTTATTGAAATGGAATTTGTCATGGACAAACTTATGGAGATCCTGGGTATTGCTGGGTTGGCCATGCATCATATAGACCATTGCATACATCATGCTACCGACTGCACTTGCATATGGAACACAAGAAATGTCCTCTTCATCTACTTGTGTCTTGGTACACTGTTCAACATATAACTTTACACCTACAAGAATAGGAACCTTCACCGATTTCTATCCTACATATTAAACCTCTGTAGTATTGTCTTGAAATACTTCATCTGATTTAAACATAGCTTCCTCCTTCCCTGATCTCATTTAATTTCCATGCCCAAAATATAGTTTGCAACAACATATCATCCACATACAAGACCAAATAAATAACATGGTCACCAATTAGTTTAAAATACACACAATGATCTTCTTTTCTTCTGGTGAAGCCAAGTCCCCGTATAAATGTATCAAATTTTTGATACCACATCCTTGGTGATTTTTTTAACCCATATAGAGACTTTTTAAATTGCATACCAGTTATTTCTTACCCTTCACCGCAAAGCCTTCAGGTTGCTTCATGTAGATCTCTTCTTCTAGATCCCCATGAAGAAATGTTGTCTTCACATCCATATGTTATACCTCAAAATCAAAAGCAACATCAATAGATAAAAGTAATATAATAAAAGCTACCTTGGCAACAAGAGAAAAAATATCACCAAAATCAATTCTCGACACCTGGGAATAACCTTTTGCTACCAACCAAGCTTTGTATTTCTCCACCTTGCCTTCTGCATTCATCTTCTTATCAAACACCCATTTGCTGCCAATTAGTTTCCTTCCAGTTGACAACTCTACAAGATCCCAAGCCTCATTTTTGTGCAAAGGTGCCATTTCATCAACCATGACCTCTTTCCAAATTTTTCCATCTTCTGAATCTATTGCTTCCCTCATAGTTCTCAAATCATCATCGGTAATAGATAAAGAAAAATTTGAACAAAAAGAAGATGGATTGTACCTTTTTGGCTACCTTCTTTCTTGAAATGATCTTCTCACAGCTGGAGCTTGCGGCTCTTCATCTTCTGATTCCTCTTCTATTGTAGAGTCTGATTCTTCCTCCTTTAGCTCAAACTCTATATTCTCAGGTTCCTTTGCTAGGACTTCATGTTTAATAACATCTTTCACCTCTCTAAACACCACATCTCGGTTGTACACAACCTTCCTTAATTCTAGGTTCCAAAGCTTATAACATTTTAAACCATCATTATACCCAATAAAGATGCACATTTCAGATTTACTATCCAACTTTGTTCTTTTCTCCTTTGGAACATGTACATATGCATCACATCCAAATACCCTCAGATGTGAAAGAGAAGGATTCTTATACCTCTTATGGAGTCTTATCCTCCAATGCTGATGAAGGTGATCTATTGACCAAGTAACATGCAGTCTCCACTGCCCTGCTCAGAATTCTTGTCCTAACCTAGCACCACTGAGTATGCTTCTTTCCTTTCCATCAATGTCCTTTTCATTATTTCTACAACTCCATTTTGCTTAGGTGTGTATGGAGTAGTCTTCTGCCATGCTATACTACACTTCTTATAGAACTCTTCATATTCCTTCTTGCAAAACTCTCCATCGTTATTTGTCATCAACTCTTTTATCTTCTTCTCTATCTGGTTTTCCACTAGAGCCTTAAATTATTTAAACCTATCAAAGACTTCATATTTCTTTCTGAGGAAATATATCCATGTATTCCTTGAGAAGTCATCTATAAATGATACATTTTACACAGACTTACCCAGTGATGGAACCGACACAGGTCCAAACACATCATTGTGCACAAGATCTAATATATGTTTCGCCCTCTTAGCACCAGAGGGGAAACTCACCTAATTCTGCTTCCAATATACAAAATTTTCACAGAAATCAAAATACAGAGAGCAATTAGACATACCTTATACCATACCATTACCTAAAGTATTCGAAGGCCCTTCTCTCCAATATGTCCAAGCCTTTGATGCCATAGCATGGTCCTTTCTCTAGATAACACTATATTTTCTACTCCACTTTCAGGAACCATGGAACTATTGCACCCAACAATAACAATGCTACCTTGAATGTAGGTTTTAACCCTGTATATAAATTACTTGTGTACGAATTCTAAAACACAGAAAATAAACAATGCGAGAGCATAAAACATAAAACACATATACACAAATATTCTCCCCTAGATCCCAAAACCAGGACTACATGCTTTATTTTTCATTATGTTCCTTTCAATGTTACAATACATATTTATATATGCCGAAGCATCCAATACCATGCACCGAAAAACCGTCGCCCATCTCCATCATCTTTGGCTTATGTTTGTCTTATTAACTCTGAACCTGGGTCAAATCCCAACAAGCCAACACTAAATCTACCATATCCCTTTCTAGATGCACTCAACAAGAAACCATTCTTGCTCTAAAAAACTTCCCCTTCCAAATTCAAGCCTTTAAGGATGTGTTGAAGTATCTGGGATTCACGATAAAACCAGATGGATACAAAATAGCAGATTGGATCTGGTTGATCACAAATATAGAAAGAAGACTCAATATCTGGAGCCACTTGCTACTATCTAGAGCAGGTAGTTTGGTGCTTATTAAATTGGTCCTAGAAGCCACACCAATCTACTGGATGCCCTTAGCTTGGATTCCGCAAGGAATCATTCATAGGATCCACAAAATATGCCGCAGCTTCTTATGGAAAGGAAACAAAGAGGGGAGGTTATATGCTTGGGTAAAATGGAGTAGCATAGCTCTGCCCAAAAATTTGGGCGGGTGGGGGTTAAAAACTTTATCTGCCTTTTCCCAGGCTCTTGAAGTGAAACTAAGCTGGATGCTCCTGAAATCTTCAAATACATCTGGTCGACTCCACTATTGGAATGGATAAGACTGCCTATCTGGAACCAAAAAAACATATCGGTCATCTAGAGGGATGTTCTAAATACCCTCCATACTATAAGAAATGGACTCACATGGCAGATTAGTAATGGTGAGGAAGCATGCATCGGTATAGATCCATGGATTGGATGTGGGAATGCACATTTCCTTCCACAAGCCCTGATAGAATTTCTAAATCAAAGAGAAATCTTCTCCATTGCTCAGATAGGTGACCCACAAAACACTTCTATTTTTAAGGAAGCTTGGTTATCAGGGGCAACTTTAGACATCCCTAATAGATGGCACTGGGCCTGGGGGACATATTTGAGTGCTTTATCTGAAACTCATGTTAGATTAAGGGATGAGCCTGATGAGCTACTATGGGGACTAGAACAGAATGGGAAATACTCCCCAAAGGTGGGTTACATAATAATTCATGCAAGGCACAAACCACAAGTATCAAAGAATTTGTGGCAGGAGCTATGGAAACTTCATAGCCCTCCCCAATCTAGACTGCTAATGTGGAACATTATTGCGGATAAAATTCTGATGGGCAATAACCTCAGAAAGTGGGCTTTCCCTGGACCAACTTGGTGTGTCCTCTGCAAGAATGAGGAGGAATCCTCCAATCACCTCTTCCTTACTTGTCCAACAACTCAGAATGTCTGGACACATGTTCTACATATCCTTAAGATAGCTCATACATGGACTGGGGATAATATATTCATAACCTGGAAAAACTGGTGGAACAATGTTTCGTCCCCGAAAACAAGGAACCTGTCGCTCGTTGTGTCTTGGCACATTTGGATCATTAGGAACAGTAATATTTTCCATGGGAAATATTACAGTTGGTCCCTGATCATCCCAATATTTGCACGAGCTATCTTGAGATCCCGAAGGAGCCACCAAACATATAGACAAGGCACATTACACCGGAAACCATTGATAGAAGGAATCCCTGGGCATACTTTGATGGTGCTACCCAAGAGCAGGGGTGTGGTGGTGGCATCATCCTACATAAATCACATTCTCACTATTTCCATGTTAGTTTGGGGCTGGGTAACGACGCCAACAATTATGCGGAACTTATGACCCTGCGCCATTTATTATACTTTACCATATCCAAAAACTGTCGACACCTACAAATTTTTGGGGACTCAAAGATGGTCATAAACGGGTTCAATCGAACATATACATGCCATGCTTACTCACTCAGAACAATAGTGGATGATGTATTATATATAAAATCACAATTTGACTTGGTTTCTTACACTCATATATATAGGGAACACAATGCAGCCACGGACAGGTTATTGAAAGAGGCAATGAATCATCCTTGAGGAGAATGGTTAATAAGAGAACACACTCAGGCACAAGTCTACCAGTACTACCACAGACCTTACATAGACCAAGTTTTGCAGAGGGTAGATGAGCCCTAGTTTCAGTCTTTTTGTTATATATTTTTGCACAACTCTCTGAATAAGTAAATATATAAGTATTTGAACATCTATCAGCCTACCCAAACAATTTTTTTTGTAAATTTTGATACAGGTTTCTACAACTCTATATTGCTGACTAAGGTCAACTTATTGCATATGCCATGGGCATTTACAACATGTAATTTTCTTGATAATGAAAATTACGATTTTTCTTTCCGGGAAAAAAAAAGCTAGAACCTTTTGTGGTCCCATTTTATTATAATTGTATCCTTTGTCTCCTATATATACACAATAAAAATACCTAGCCTTAGGTCTACAAAACCTTGTCTTGTACAATATATTCATTATAAACTAAGGTTTTCCCCTTGTAGTGGACTATAACTATTGGTATCCTATCATTTTTAACGTGAAAATTTCCCACCATAACTCTCTAGGTGACTACATAATGTTGATCTCGACTCATTAATATTATTTACAATATAAGGGTCCTCAGTTACCTAGACAATAGAGAGTAACATTCTACCCTCAAACCATAATGGAAAACCCCTCTCAAATCTAGTTTATCTTTTTCCACACTTCAGATGAGTCAAGTGTATGACTTGTCACTCTTGCAATTTCTTTTTAAGTAAGATCAATGAGAGTTTGCAACATCAACCAACCTACTATTTTTTCATTGCCACAACCAAGGTAAAAAATTTGCTACTCTCATAACATTGGGCTTAATCATTTCAATCTTCTTGTGTCCTCATCTTATCATGTAAGCTCATTATGTGTATTTGTTTCTTTTAATATGTCGTTATTGGAAGATTTCTTTGCTTAATAATCCATCATGTGCTCAATAAATTTTTCTTCTCTTATTGGATGTTATTTCAATCTCTATATTTTGTTTCTTAAAAAATATAAATCAATATTGATGCTTAAATGAAATCAAATATTCTTTATCTTGTTTATCATTACAAATGACTACAATGGATGCTCTATTTATTCTTTAAATTTCCTTCTGCTACTTGTTAACGATAACTTATTTCATGTCTATCACAATCTATGAAGTCTACAATTCAATATGAATGAAGGATAATTTTAAGTAACTTGACTCAACTAAGACACAACTAATTTTTTCAACACTAGGATTTTACAAATGTTGCTGACCTCATATTGACACATGTTAGAAAGGAGTTGATAACTATAAATTGACTTAAATTACAAAGATGGAAGGTATCACCTACCTTTGTAGGATTACATTTCATCGAGTTTTCAATTTTGACTTGGATTTAATGACAAAAGAATCAATCATTCTAACTAAATAACACTTGACCTATACTTTGTCCTTCACACCTGACCTATACTTGTCCTATACTTTGTCAGAGACTATAGTCATCATTCAATTTATATGTTACATTTATGTACCGCACTAACATTGGTTACAAAACTTAAACCTTCTCAATATGATTGTATTATGAAAAATCATATTTCTCATGCCATCCATAAATCCAAAAATAATTTGAGAACTTGATATACACATTATAGTTAGCAATGTAATAAATTTTAATGGTTCTATAGACTTAGTTAGTGTTCATCCAATTGAGTTAATGTTATTGGTATGTTGATTTTCAATGAATGTAGAATATATACACCTTAGTGGATGTCTCTATTAGTTGGTGAAAGTCAACCCCCTTGCTCATTCAGTCGGTTATTGTAGACAATCAAAGTTGAACACTAAATCAAAGTTTTCTTCACCAATTGAACCTATCCTTAGTCGATGCTACTTCAAGGTCAACCAATACATGAATGTGGTATTTTGATGGGAAGTGGATATGGAGGGGTGCATCTCATTAGCTATGATTTTCCTTCTTGATGTGATACTTCTACTCGACATGTTTGGTTATATTTTATGGTGTAAACTTGGTTGCATGCAAGTTGGCTAAATTCCCATTTATTGGCTAATGAAAAATTGTAACCGTCCTAGAAAAACCATTTATCTTGCCAATGAGAAACACTTAATCACTTAATAAAGATTCTTTAAATAAACAATGAACTCTAGGATCTTTCAATTATAAATATGATCAAAGTAATCCAATCCATAAATTAGCAAATCTAAAATAACTAGAGGAAAAATCCATATGAAAATGAAGACTTCGTAATAATTATTTTTTGTATCCACCATAGAGCATTATTTGATAGTCTTTAAAATCAATTTGACCATATGATAATCTAAAGTCAATCGTACATGTCAGTTAGAATGGCTTGCTAAGTCAATAATTATAATTGTGAGTTAGAATTTCTTGCTAAGCCAATAATTCGAATTGTTAAATCAACCACATTGACCGAAATTCACAGGGGCTTCACTCAATGAACCACTAACATAGCATGTGCGTTGGTGGCATACTAAACAATACTCTTAATTTGACTACATATTAGAAAATACCTCTAAAAATCACTTTATTTAACCCCTTACCAATACAAACCAAACACATATTCCCAATTTAAAATGCCCCTACTTTCACTAGATATTTTAGGTATCCATTTTTTCATTAAAATTGTTTTTAATCCTTTATATTTATATCACTTTATTTTCGTTAACAATGGTCAACAAATTTTGCACCTAGAGAGAATTGTTGAAAATAGCAACAATAAATGTTAAAAATAACATCAAGAAAGAAAAAAAATCCTAATTTAATTTTGTCCTTGAATTAAATTGTAATTCTAATTCTCATAGCAACTTGTAATAGTTAACTAAGTTAATTTGACTTACTTGACTCAATTAATTCGAGTTGGGAGTCTATGTAGAGTCATGTAGAGTGATTCCTAAATTTTAGGGGCCCAGGTTGATGATCAGTAAATTTTCATGGATATTCCACTGGACCATTCGTCACAACAGATCTGATAATATTATATTAAAAGTCTGAGATTCTACACTATTACAGTTTTATTTAATTTATAGATATGTAGATTTTACTGTAATTAGTGCATGCATGCGAATATACATTATGCAGAAAAGTAGAGAACAAATAAAACAAGTTCACACACACATAAGACACAAGATATGCTCTCTAGGAAACCCTTTCAGGAGAAAACCCAGCTGGAAGGTGAGGTCGCTTCACTCTCTTTCTCTGTCTAGAAATATGGCTACAGATACAAAGAAGTAATGTTTCTGGCCCATCGGCTCCTACAGTGCACATATCCTCTCTGTGTGCTCTACCTCCTATCTCTCCTCGCTATCTTTGCTCATCTATGGAACAAATTCCCTCGAAAGAATGGAATGCCTCTTCCTCCTAGTGGCCTGGTTATAACACAGCCCGATAGCCTACTAGTGGTTAAGTTTGACTACATCAACTCTTAACTAGCGTTACAAAATAGACTCTTCTAGAGTATTCTACATCAAAAACTCGTGTCTAGCCCCTTTTCCATGAATAATGGTGGCTGACACAACATCCTCATGAACTGTAAGTGTGAAAACAGGAAGGTCAACTTCTGATTGGCATAACTTTTGCATACGGACTCCGATTGACACAATTCTTGCGACGTTGGGAAGATTTATGTGTGTAGAATAGCATGGAAATGTGTTGCACTCAAGTGAAAAAAATTTATCCCCAAAAAATGTCATTTGATGCCTCAAAACACTCCCAGAAGGTTCCAGACCCCGTTTTGCCAAACTGGGTCCCACCGGTCAAAATGACCCAGTGAGATAATTCCTCCACTTTTTCCACTCCAAATGCATCGAGATGGATGGAAAGCAATATAATGATCCATTTCGGATCAATTGATTTCTTTTGAGTTTTAGTTATTTAATTCAGTTTAACTGAGTTAAATTCAGTTAAACTAGTTCCCACTGATGGAGGAATTAGTGGGAGATCCAGTAGTGGGGTATAACCTACAGTAGTGGGGTGTAACCAGCATTGCTAAAGTAGTAAACTAAAGATTCACTCATAATTAACTCATGCATATTAGATTAGAGAAAGACCCAGGTGAGACTAGAGTTCAGGGACTGTACTATTAGTTGTAAAATCATCTAAATTAAATAGATGGTGGATGCATTCAGAAGAATGCCTAATATAAATCATTCCTTAATTATAAAACTCACTATTTTTATCCATTTGAATTGCCTTTAAAAGGAGGAATGAAGGCACAATTTTAATCATTGTTTTGGTGAGCACAAGTTGGTGAGACCAAGTAGTAGAAAACACAAGTTTGTGTGTGGAGCTTGTGAGAGAATGGTGTACCAAGAGAGGATTGTGCACTGGTTGGTAGTGAGATAAATAGATATAGTGTAGAGGTTGCTCAAGCTTGAGTAAAACATTGTAATCTTCTCATATTTTAAGATTAATGCAATATCTAGATAGTAGGGGTTTTTAGCTGTGGATTTCCCCAGAAAATTATCGTGTTGTGTGATTCAATTATTTCTCTTGTATGCTTTGTGATTTAATCAAACATTTATTATTTCGAATGATGAATATAGTAGATTCAAGTCAACTGTTTTAACATATTATAATATGCAATTCGAATCTACAAGGAATTTCTACAAGAATAACTTAAATACTAGGTAGCTAAAAACTTGAAAGTTTCAATAAAAAAGAGACATATATAAGATGGTCAATTTACAAATATATAATGTGGAAAATTTGAATGGAAAATACATAAATTTGAAATCTCAATTGCATCTATCTTCTATTGAATAATGAAAAAGATACACCACAACAATTCAAAACAAAACCTTGATAACCAACAAAATGGCATACCTTTCATCTCGCCTATAGAATAGGAAGAGGAGAGAAAGTACAATGAATATGGACACGTGCAAAATCCTATCTAGTTGGAATTTTTCAAATCATAGCCCTAATCTAATCACGTAGTGCACCATAGTTGCATGGTGAGAGTATCAAGTAAGTGTGTCTCCATCGAAAAATGAACTAGAGCATGCAAGCATGCATCCTTTCCTTGGGATCTGTGTCTTCTACCTAAGATGGGAATTTTTCATGCATAAGTATTGTAATTGACTAAGGATTTTCATCCTCTTAGTAAGAATAGATCATGCATGCTAAAAATAACAAAATAAAAGATCTAATAATAGAAAAAATCTTTCCAAAAATGGAATTCCTAAATTTGAAACGAAATCTAAACTAGAATTAACTGAAGGTGTGACATGTGTGCCCTTGCTATGCATGAACCCTCTTCCAAAAAATAGTCAATTGCACTATCTCTTGTTGCATGCATGTGTCCTCTACCAGGCAATAGTTGGTATCACTATTTCCTTCACTTTCATTCAGCCTGCTCAACATTAATGTAAGTAAAGGGTGAAGGTTCCATATATGTTATCTTCTTTATTGCCCCATCATTGGGAGGATCACTAGCCAAGAAACATGTTAAAAATATTAACAAACACATTAGACATAAATCATAGAGGTAATAGTAATGTGATGGAGGTTTGTTTTGGAGCAAGGTTTCTTAGGAGCAAGAGTAGAAGCGGGAAGTGGGAGTGGAAGCAAGAGCGACAAGTGACATTTTCAAAAGCTCCCAGGTCAGGAGTGATTTTGTGAGTGAATTTGATATAATATATGCTTTTATATGTTTTGATGTATATATGTCAACAAAAGCATGTAGAATGATGAATTTGTAATTAAAAACATAAAACATGGATTCAACCATATAACATCATTCATCTAGTAGTTATAATATTCATCAACCACAGGTCCATAAATTACAAGTTCTCATTTATATAGCATGTAAGGGTGCACATAACCAAAATAACATCGTGTGTAATCCATCTTTGAACAAAAAATACATCAATAAATAGGCTTTGGATGGCCTCTAACATCCAAAAAAATCACGCTACAACAAATAACTACATATGATCAAAACCATTGTATGTCTTGGGATCTTTGTCATTAATATCACCTTCTAAGCATTAACATAAGATAGAAAAAACGTAGCATGTAAAGTCAAGATTGTGTTTGAGTGATAGGTATATTTTTAGTAGGGTGATGATAGAGGAGTTTGACAACCAATGTCACTAACATCAAGGTACACAAAAGATTTGGTTATATTGATTAAATACGAGTTCCATACCTTATTACATGACAAAATCCAATGGAAACATTGCAATCCCCCCAATTCTGAAATCCTGAAAAACTAATAAGTTTGTTGGATTTTGAGTGAGATCTAAAATTCTACTTTCTCCATATGAACTCTAATGAGGTTGGAACCACTCTTAAACATCGTGAGCCATTTCATGGTAATGTTAAAAATTTAAGTAAAATGATGAAAATGAAAGATAAAGGAGAATGCCACTTTTACTTTAAGAATTTAACATTACGATGAATTGCATGTCAATACTAGGGCCATACGTTTGAATATTAGGCTACTATGGACCTAATATTAACATATTTTTTCTTTCTCCCTCCCACTCTTATACTCCCACAATACTCATGAACCTCTATTTCTGCAACCCACTTGTTTTTTTGCCTCTGCATAACCAATATCTTATATAAACAAAACCTTATAATACGCACATTTCTATACAACATATAAAAACCCTTTACCCCTATTATATGTTCAATATATTATTTCATTTTTTGTACAGACAAAAAAATGTTTAAAAATATTAACTAACCATTTTACTATTCATTCTTCATATGTATTTATACATTAAAAAATATTTGAAATAATTATACCTACTTATTTAGTTAAATTTAAATCATACATTTTATCATTTATTATACAAATTTACTTAATATATTCTACTAACATAAATTAACTATGGTGACATAAACCTAATGTACCTCTCAATAACCACTCTCATTAAATGTTATATCATAATCATCTATCATTTAAATTATATAAAATTAAATAATTTTTTAAAATTAAATTATATTTTTTCTCTTCTTATGATTACCATTTACCTTATATAATGTAAAATTATTTGTTATAAAAGTGCACACCTCATTTATCACTATTAACACAACTAAAATATCTCTGGGCAATGGTAACAATTTGCATAAAAAAATCTTACAACCACATAAATAGTGGTATATATAAATAGTGGATATAGTGCTACAAAAGTAGAATCTTTGAAAATGAGAAATATATTACCATCAGTGGTATTTATATAGTGTTACAAAAGTAGAATTTTTGAAAATAATATTATTATTTAATTTTAAAGTTATTACTAAAGATACCAAATTAATATATGAGAGTTTTTTTATTTGTGGGATAAGGAACCCACTTCCCTCTATAGATTTGACTATTAAGTCTATAGAAACATACAAACTCTACCTCTATAATTTTGAACCTGAAATTACTTAAAAAAACACATACTCTTAACTATTAAATCTCTTAAATTTAAAAAAAACATATCTAACAAAATAATAATGTGAAAAATAAAACTAAGTCGTCATACATATAGTTACAATTACCAACCGAATACAAATCACTTAAACTAAGTGAAAAGATCCCGCTCTTGTTCGAAATGGCTACAAATCAGTTAACAGGTCCGTACCTTTTAAGGCTGGTGATCATCATTCAACTTGGAACATTGGCTATTGCAGACCGAGTACTCTATCACTTCCGCTTGGCTTTGTTTGAAATAAAAAGGCAGTGAAAGAGCTGCTTTGTATCTACAACTGGAAAACAGCGAGGTGCTGCTTATATACCCCCCGATCTAATTGATAATATCGTTGGCATTGCAACGAGCAACATTTATAACAATTCTCCCACCCAGGGTTCTTTCCGTCGAATTTGATGCTGTCCCTGAATTGAGATCAAGGAGAACTGAATTTACACTTTATGATAAAGGTTCTTTCCAACGTTTATAACAATTCTCCCACCCAGCGTACTGGAAAAAAAAAAACAATTCTCCCACTCAGGGTTCTTTCCATCGAATTTGATGCCGTCCCTGAATTGAGAGCAAGAAGAACTGAATTTACACTTTATGATAAAGGTTCTTTCCATCGAATTTACACTTTATGATAAAGGTTTTTTTTCTAGAGAGAAAAAGCATCATTGTATTATATTGAGACAATATAAAAACATCAGAAACAGCTTCGTAGGTCCATAAAGAGACAATATGCAGCATCATAAAACCTGATCAAGACACATAGTACTGAGAGACTATACAGAATAGCAAAAGGCATTGCGAATGCATCAGCAGAAGTTATGACCAAAAACCAATCAGGAAAAAAACCATAGAGGCATACAAAATTAGTAATCAGGAAGAGAGAAATCCTGTACAAAACAGGAATTCTCATCCACCCTTACTTCCATAGACCATGATCCAGATTCGAGGAGCAGACCATCCTTGGAAAGGCAGTCCCCTCGGAGGTTTTGATTTTGACCAATAAATTGAATGGAGCAGTCATCCAAGAGCCCCCAAAGGAACGATGTCTTGTCCAACCATCCGTCCATGTGAGGGCTCCTAATGCGGCCAGCCCCATTAAAATGGTCAATCACCGGCTTGGAATGACCAAAAATTGAAATAGCCTGTACATCAAAGAAAACACAAAAGGCAAGAACCCCTGTTCCTCCATTCCAAGAAATAAGAAATTGTAGCTTCTTGTCCATGCAAACGAGAACTCCACAGCCACAATTGTATTGATGTTCAGCTCCGGCAAAGAATGCACATGGGAAAAGGGTTCTTTCCATCGAATTTGATGCTGTCCCTGAATTGAGAGAGAGCAAGGAGAACTGAATTTACACTTTATGATAAAGATTCTTTCCAACATTTATAACAATTCTCCCACCCAGGGTTCTTTCCATCGAATTTGTTGCTGTTTCTGATTAGGAGAACTGAATTTACTCTTTATGATAAAAGTTAAATATTTGGTGGGCTTAGACCAATAATTATGATACATTTAAAAAGAATTAGATTCATCTTTCATATCAGAACCAAAAACTAGAAAAAATTGAACCCACACTTCATATCAGAGGGCCAAAAACTTATGGTATCGTCAATGATTTGTATGCTCTATTTTTACTTCTTGCTTTTGTCGAGAGGCCACCGAACTCCACTGACCGGAACATGATTCCTTCTTTTGAATTGGCACATGAAGTGGAGCGAGCGAATCCAAAGCACGGCATAACAGAGTGTCCCTCCTAAGCTAAGCAAACTATCCATTTCGGCTATGGTTGTAATTAACCATGATTATTTTTGTGTTTTTTATGGGATGATAATTACATTGCAAATAAAAAAATCAAAATATACTCTCTAACAACGCCTAAAATATTGTACGGTATCGCAAGAATACATTATGTTACCATCAAAATTAATGATATAATAAAAAGTAGAATTAGCTCTTTTTAAGTGAGCAAAAGCATTAATAAATATAGGAATGGAGTTACTAAATTAGTAAGGTTGGAATTGCGAATATCTTAAAATAAAATAAGAAATTATATTAAGAACACATAAGTGAGCAGCAATGAAATGAACGCCTGAGTAAATCAGAAGTGAGCATTCATGGAATCCACTTATCATTTGGACGACTACCCTCCCTATTTGGTCACTCTTCATATGGATGAAACAAATTGCTACTCAAATTACTACTCCAGGGAAAGCCTTATATCAATTACTATTTTACAATATTAATATTAATATTAATGTTTTTTGAGAAGAGATTTTTTGGTTTTCTTTGGTTACGGAGTTTAATGTAGCTGTTTCTTGGTCAAATGTAGCTGTTCCGGGTCAAATGTAGCCGTTAGATATTTAAACTGCAGCCATGATCTGGTTTTTCAATTTGTGTTGACGATGAACCACACTTGTTAGTTGAAAACGTGACTCTCTTTCTTAAAATCATGCCAAAAACTCATATGAATCACAGAAACCTAAATTCAACACTATTATTATTATTATTATTATTATTATTATTAAAATATTAATATTATTATTATATTACCTTACCTTCCCTGTGCTTTCACTTAAATTGTTTTTTATAATTTTTTGGATCAATTAATGTGGATGGTAAGTTTTTGGATAAAGATAAAAGTGATTGGGGAAATAAATTTTGGTTCACTAAAATGACTATATTTTGGAAATGTATTGCAATGGATATTAAAAAGTATTATTTAATTAAAATTTGATATTTAAAAAAGCTAAACAAGAAAGTACACTCATCTTATAACTAATTAATGTAAAAAATTCATTAAATTTTAAATTTCTTATTAACTCATAAATGCATATTCTTACCCAACCTTTTTTGAACATATTGGTTTCCATGCATTTGGTTCACATGTCTAGTACATAATATAATCCAATAATGATCCCATTGATTTTGTGTTAAAGGCATGTTTTACAATAACTATGTCACCTTCAATCATGATAAACATTTCATATTTTTATATTAGGAGGAATCAAGTCAAGGGTAAGTTGTCAAACTCGATTCATACATTAATAAAATTGTTTTCTTATCCAAATGTGATCCAACATCTATGTTTTGCAACCTCTTTGAAAACATTAATTTAATTTTGTTGTGGGCACCCTTTCTTAAGCTCTATAATGTGTAATATGTAATTATGATTGATATGTTGGATAACCAACAAAGATACTTTGATAAAATTTATGTGATGTAAATATTAATTTTAAATTTAATATAATAATAAATAAGACGAAAAGCTATATAAAACTCAATGCTTGAGGGTAACATGTAAGGGGGAATTTGGGAAGACTTCCTATTTACATCAATTAGTTATCCAAACCTCTTATCTAGAAAATTGAACCACCAAATTTCCAAAGAGCATGGGCCATGTACCACTTTGGATGTTTCTATTTTGTCCATGTCACCTAAAGAGAATCCATGAGAATTGTCATGCCGACGAGTGTGTGAGGGGAGGCCAGAAGAAGAAGAAAAGAGAACATAAGAGAGTAGCGAGAGGAAGAGAGAAAAGATAAGAGACCAAAGAAACTAATGGTGCCAAAACAAAGATTCACTTGGAAAAATAAGAACCAAAGAATAAAGAACCCATTGAATCACAAAAAAAAGTGTAGGAATTGAATTCCAATTGAATCTAAAACCAACTCGGAAGTTACTAAACAAGATTTCAAGAGTCAAAAAGCTAAGAAGAAGCTTGAGTGATTATTTACTCAAGCACGAGAAAAAGGAGAAGTGTTGAGGGATTGTGGATTTAGTGAAGGGTTCCCTTTTCATGTTGACTAATCCTAGTTTCACCATACCTTGCTAAGTGATCAGGCCTTGGCTCGGGGGTGGCCAAATGTAAGAAAGACTACAATGTAGTTGTCTCTCCCTTATTCAGTTTCAAAAAAAAGGTTTAAAAGTAATTCAAATAAGTGTATTTCACCTGAATGAAATATCATCATGTACATGCATATGCTTCCAATTTTATTAATGAAATGATCAATGTGGATATAGTTATGAATTAATCTTTCTATAATGATGCAGGGTTATATGTTGTAATCTTCATAGGCAGGGGCCTAAAATGTAGAATTAGTCCTTTAATGAATATTTACTTTTTATATCATGGATATGCATTGTCCTTTATCATAAAGACGCATGAAAGAAATATTAAAGGATATTAGTGGGTCTTAGACTAGAAGACTAAGTATACACCAACCTAATGGGAATGATCTTTATAGATAAATAATGATAGACTATTCAATATGGCTATGAAAGCTACTGGGAGTATAGCGAATTTAAATTCTTTGGACCATCTATGATTTATTGAAATCAAGTCTAGCTAGGATTAATGACAAAGTTTGATAATCATAAAGTAGTAAATATGATCCTTGAGCTTTAGAATCCTTATGGGTGATCAAGACATTTGGAAATTCAAGGACTACCCCTCTTTCACTCAAAGAATTTAGAAATTTTTGGGGATTGGAGGTTGATTCCCTAACCCTTGGTCACATGGTCTTATGGAGGCAATGGCCAAGTTCCTAAGTTAAAAGGAACTTAATTTTAATGGTGCATATCAAACTATTGGGAGTTCGACAATCGAGCATTGGGGTTATCTAATTTAAACCTTTCCTTGAACTACCAATATTGACAGAGCCCAATAAGACCATCAATTAATGATGTTATGTCTAGGATTCGATTTTATCGATTGGGTTGGGTTGTGAGTGAAGGTCTATAGTTGTGTCAGTATGCTAGGTTCCAATAACTTGGGAGTGAAAACAATAACTCACATGGAAGCAAGCTTGTGAGGTATATTGGTTCCAAGGAGTGTTGGGATATCTGATATTGGATATTGAGTTGTCATATGTTAGTATCGAGTAAATCATCATCAATTTTCTCACAAATTCGCTAATACGAACAATTCCCAAACAGTCTATCGACTGATGGGAAATCCTACACATCCTTTGTTATATATCAACTACCAACTACTAGGTGGTTTCCCTCCCCCGTAGTACTCACAAGTGTGAACCCCCATGCTAATGAAATTCAATATTGTAGGAACCATTTCCTAATTACTATGAGATTAGACGTTAGAGATTGGATATCAAGGGAGACATATGAAGTTATTAGGCATTTTCCCCAATACTATCGAGCTTGATATTAGTCTAACATGGAATGCAATGGTGACACTAAATGTTGCGAGATGATGTGGACCATGACTTTCATCTTGTAGTTAATGTGTCATGATGATATCACACGAAGAGATTGTGGATGATGTAGCATGCTTACGTAGTGTTGATGTGGCATATTTATGCGATGCCAATGTGGCATGCTAATGTGGTGTCAACATGGCTTGAAGATGTGGTAGGAAGATATGTGGAGCCATATCTGGAGGTCCTAATGCTAGTTATCAATATATCATGTTGTCAGGTGTCATCTATTGACAAAGCCTTGACAAAATCTATAGTAGTATGTCTTAGGGGCCCGAGGAGCTAGTATACGAATGACAATATACAAGATTTAGGATATTTTAAGAGATGGCTCATTATTGGGTTGGGAAAATTTGTAGAAACAAGAGTTACAACTAAATGTATAACCTAGGGTGGCTAATGGTTGATGTACCTAAGTGGTCTAGGTAAGCCAGATGGTGCACCAAAGTGATTCAATTTGGTAGTATGGAGGTGACGAGGTCCTAGAAATAATTTTTAAAGTGATTAAATTAAGATGAAATTTTGATAACCCAACTTCCTTAAAGTAACCTAAGAGGTTAGGCCTGAATACCCCAAAACCTTAATCAAGCATCGAAAGGTTAGATGTCTTACAAATGGTATCAAATCCAAGGATTCTACACTTGGACTGAATGGGACATATGGGAGGAAATTAGTGGGTCTATTTGATGTATTTAAAAAAAAAACAAAAAGAGGATTTTTTTAAACTAAATTTTATTTGATTATCTAATTCACATTTGAGTATTATGTGGAGTAGCAACAAAACATCAATTTCATACCATGATATATCAATGTTGGTGTAACCATGATGACTAGATATGTGAAATTTTATTATTTTCTTAATCTAACAATTATGTGCTATTTGAACACATAAGAAGATTGCCAATAGCAAAAGAGAAATGGAAATGCTAAACGAGATGGTGTAGGTACCCCCAAGAAGAATGAGAAGTAATGGTGATGGTGATGGTGAGGAATATGAAAAAAGGAGTAATGTGGAAACAAATTTTGGATCCAATAGAAAAAATGAGAAGTTTGACGAGAAACAATGAAAGGATAATTTGGGAATAGGAGAGGCAAGCAAGACTGTATTATATGTTGCTACAAAGTCTATATCTATAATATATATATATATATATATAATATATAATATATATATATATATATATATATATATATAGATATATATATATATATATAAAATAGAAAGAAAATACCAAAAAGTAGAGATAAATCCCTCTCAAAAACTACAATCATGTCAAAATTTAGAAACATCAGCTAGATACTAGCAATGGAAGGGGGTCAGCTTCTAAAAGAAGGCCTAGAAAAAAAAAGGTCATTCACATCCAATCATAGATCATCCACAAATTTTATAGTGAATAAATAGCTAGCTAATATGAACTATTGAATACAAATCCTAATTCAACCCCCCATAAGAAGTGAAAAGACGTTACTCAAAAGTTATGCTACATGGGGAGTTCAAGAAGGCAAGGCCACCTACTTTTGATGGTGAAATCGGTGAAGAAGTAGAGGCGTGGTTGTTGGGATTGAATAAGTACTTACACATGCAAAAATTACTCAAAGAACATGAAATCCTGAGTGGCTATGCCAACAAACTATGGAAGAGTATGACAACATATTTTTGTAGTTGCTATGCTAGGTTCCATATATTAAGGATGATGAAATATAGTTTACCATTTTCTTATAGGATGCATCAGTCCTACCAAGGCCATATAGAAATTGATCAACCTAAAATTATTAATGATACTACAAAAAATATAAATATTATCATGATAAATAAAGGTGCATACCATAGCTACTAAACCCTTGGAATAAGCAAGAAAAACATAGTTTAAAAGAGAAGAAGTTCAAATTGTGGTAGCATAAGACATTGGGAAAAGGGACCAAGGTGAGCTACATAGTTAAAATGATATTCTAGCAAAATTACCATATAAAAAGTGAGAATAAAATAATAGGAACAATCAGAGAAAAGACAAGGGAACAACAAAAGGGGCCCTTAAATGTTGTGGATACATGGAAGAGAACTAAATATGAAATTTTCCCCATAAGAAAGATGAAAACAAGAAAATCTACCAATTACAAGAAACCATTATTGTTGATGATGTAGCATGAGTGATGCCTTGAATGCATGCAACTATAGATAATAGACAAGTAGACCACCAAGTTTTAGTGGTTGCAATAGAAGGTAAAATCATTTAATGCTCTATTTATTTAACACCCTCATCCCACACTTATCCAATTTCACAGGGCCATCAGGGTAAATATTGGATGAAGAGTTACTATTTATGACTCAACCTCACAAGTACAGTTAAGGAATTGGAATTATGCAACCAAAACTTTACAAACTTCCCTCAGGTGTTGCAAGACCCCCAAGGGCTAAACCACCCTCCTAGGTGCCCAAACCCTGAGTTAACCCTTTTTTTCACTGATTTGGACTCCTAGACACTAGCACAACACTACCTGAATTTAACTGAAACTCTCCACTCGCATGCATAAGCCTGCAAGGGAGGAACCAAAATCTTTTTCCCTAAAATATGTGTCTGTGCCCGCAAGATTTGAGCCACTTTTTTAGGGCTACTCTCCAGACCACTAGCTAGAACTTGATGGAACTTTCCAAAGCAATAATTGACTCTAGGACAAAGCCATCCATACAAAACTTAGACAAGAAATTGACTTATCCATTTCCAACCATGACACACAATCCGTCAAATACATGATGAACATGTAATCTACAAGTCATAATTACATATATAAACATAGGGATATCATACTTATCTGAGAATTGTCAAGAAGGTATGATGCTTCTCACAATAGTTGCATTATAATCTATTAGGTCATACATTCATTGACCATTCATTTACTAATCAAAACATGATAAGATCCATAACTAGAATCTTTCATAAAATGATGCTTATAACCAACATATAACCAGAATAATAACAGTAATAGAACAACCATCAAAGCCACATGATAACAAGTATAAATACTCATGAAATACAAAGGGAAAAGAGATCTTATTAACATATGAAAATCCAACCAGGACAGGGACTTCCATGTACCACCCGACCATAGATTAGCATGAACTAAATATTTCTTTCAGCCAATCACCCTTGTGCCATATTCCAAGCATGAATGTGGGACTCATAACAAAACCAACCAGGCTTCCTCAGGATTTACAGTATCTCCTGTCATTATCGATAAAGGGATTTCTAGGCTCGAAACCCTCATCTATACAACTAGGATTCATCGCAATCTAGCCATGATCAGTTAAGGGATTCTTAGGCCAAACAATAAATATACACTACCAGGCTTTACCACAATCTCGCCAAAACTAGTCAAGGGACCACTATGCCTAAATAAGCATAGATGCCTCTAGATGTATTCACCAATACCTTGAGGATTTTTCCCATCTCCACCCTCTGGCTTTACTGTGTATCTTTCCATTACTAATCAAGGGATTCCTATGCCCTTGGAAAATTTCCTGAGACCACCTCACCCAGTTCCAAAAGCATCCGACAATCCAACTTAACCAAAATTAAAGAACTCCATCACACCATGGCTATCTAGAAATAGAAAGGCAAGGATGAAAACCATAATCACACCTGGAAAAACCCATGCCAATGATAACAAGAGAACCAAATACACAAATGCATATACCATGCATGCCAAAACAAGCAAGGAAATCATACATGCAACTCGATATCTACAAGTAATCCCACTATAGAAACTTAATCCAACTCTTCCTTCTTGATCATCGCTTTCTTTCCCTTCTTTTTCCTTCCTTCCTCCAATGCTAGAGTGCTCCAAGAATGTGTTAGGTCCCTATACTACTAGTGTAACCCCTTATTGTTATTAGTACAACCCCCTTATTATATCGTTGTGCCCATGTAGTCCCGATATTTTTATTATTGTGCCCCATAGAAACCCACTATTGTTATTATTATGGCCTTACATTATTATTGTTATGTCGGCTCTAATTATATTATGACCCCTTAGACTCCTATATATAGAAAGGAGGTCTTGGCATTTGTATCATCCAAGAATTGTTCATTTGTATAATGTATAGGAGGTTGCCCCCTCAAAGAGGTTGAATTCTAAGGCGTTGACATTTCTTTTCTATCTTTTTGTGAGTTGGTTTCATAACATTTGGTATGAGAGCTTTGGATTATAGGGTTTCGCTGCTCCAAACAGGTCATCGTGGAATTTTCGCTATACTTTTTTTTCCATGACTTTTCAAAAGCTAAAAAACCAACCCATTTGAGCCGAAATTATTCTGAACTTCGGGTCCGAATTTCATAGATTTTTTCGCTATATTTTCGGAGATATGATCTGAGGAAGTTAGGGTTTTTGCAGACTCCCAAATTACATTCCAAACAGGTGACCTGGGGAAAATCATCATAACTTTTTTTCTAAGCATCAAATTGAAATTTCGTAAGAAGTTTCAAAAAGAGGACGACCTTTAGTTTTCTATATATTAGTTTTAGGTACTAAGGTCGAAATAGTGAGATGTGGCATGTAGTACAAGTTCGCTCTATTGAAACATTATATAATCAGGTCATCTTAGGATATTGGGCATAACTCTTTCTTGGAGAATCAAATTCTGATCAGACTTGTGGGGTTAGAAAGAGGACTAAGAGGGCTACTGTAGGATGCAATTTCATAACTTGGAGATCTGAAATTACCGAGTCACAATCATTTCAAAATCAAGAAAAGGCGATATGTGGAAGTTTGATGGCAAGGATCCGGTAAATCGGATATTACAGATGGAGCAATATTTTGATCTATGTTGGCTTAGTGGGGCCTGACCCAATTTAAGAAGTGATTTAGCCAAGCAAATCCTGGTACTACTAGACCTTTCGGCAATGGTCCGCAGACTGAGGTCTCACCCAAAGTAGTATGGGAGGGTGCTAGAACCAAGTTTTTGCACCCTGGGGTTGTCTGATATGAGGTGATTGGTACGCGGTCCAACCTTCGCACTTACTACACTACGCGCACCAGCGAGCACCCCGCACCTTGTAATATTGTCTTTGCGTAGTTCTAGCCGCAACGTGACCTGTGTTATTTATCCAAATCTTCCTTAATTAGGCTATGTTAGCCGATTACTTAGATTATGTTCATATATAAGCATTCATACAAGTATTCATCAATTGTGCACAGTAAATAAATAGAGTAAAAGTAATGCGTAACATTAACATATGGATTCAAGAACAGATGCCCAAAGTAAACTTCTCTTTATTAAATTTCAATCCCAAGTACAGACCCAACTCCACCCTATGCACTCAGCTACAGGGGTCCGCGCACTCAGCTACGGACTCTACTAGGCCTTTGCGCACTCAATTGCAAAGCCTCTTCCTACTACTATGATCCAGTACACTTCAGATCCAACTCTAACCTTGACCCCTGTCTTCGCTATTCTATCATTCTCAGTTATCTTTACACTTAGAGCCTCGCACTATTTATACAATCCCATAGTCTATGGACCATGGGTAGGTCGACACAACTTTACATTAAATTACAATATTCTAAGGCAGAAAGCCCTATGAATCATCCTAGACTTCACGCTCAGCGCCCACAATTCGTGGAGTCTTACAATCTAATTGACCAAAACTTGGGCTTTAAGCCCCAAAACATGCTGCGGGGGATCCCATGCCCAACAGGCCCCCAACACAATCATCGTGACTCATCCCAAGTCACTCTGCTAGTGTGACGATCTTCACACAGAGCCCCTCTAACTATGCCTGTGTTGTGTAAAGGTCTGCAACGCATTGTTCTGCCATCTGCTAGATCTGCTCTACTCTTTCGGCCGAATGCTTGCTGTTAGGGGCAAATCCCTGTCTTAAGGCATGCATCACCTTCATCTGTGCGAGCTTTCCTTTGATATCAGTAGTGATGAGGAAGGCCCCATCAATCCAAGGCTGGACGCGCGCTTTAAGTATTGCCTCTTTCTATTGCGTGACATCCACCTGTTCCTTCAATGCCTTCGCCTGTTGTAGCTTCAACATCCGTTGGGTTAGGACAACTATCTGTACCATGTCGCACACACTGTCATACTGCACTTGAAGCTCCTACGCCTCTGTTTCCAGGCACTGTATGGTGGGGTCCTCCTATAAGTACATGAGGACTACGAAGGATTCTTCCAACGTAGTAGTACAATTCTACACTGCCTGGCCAATTTGTGAATTTGCACTCCTACTGGTAGATCTGTCTCAATTTCTAGCTCTGGAGTGCGGCGACATGCTTCCTCTACCGTTTTCTCTAGCTGTTGATTCTGCGCTAGCACTTCATCACATTGTAGACTAAGTTGCTTGATGTTGATTCATTGTTTGTTGAGCATATGTACTGCGCATCCTTCCCTAGCGCGGAGTTCTACTGTCGCTTTGTCATGTAGCTGGTATAATGTATCCCGCAGAAGGGCAGCCAAGTTTAGGCCAAGTCCCTTGATCCAGCCCACCGTGGCTCTGTCCTCCATGCTTTCCATTATTAGTGCTCCTTCCAACAGCACAATGGTGTTATCCATTTTGGCCCGCAGCAATTGCTCCATTGCCGATATACCTATAGCACCATAGGCGGCTACCATTCCCTCTTGTGGGGGCCGCACTTGAAGTTGCTACAACTGTGCCCTGAGCGCCCCCAACACATTCTACTGCTCCATCATCGCTTCCTAGAGCGCTTCCCTGGTGACCTCGCAAAGTGTGTCGCCGATGTCTTAGAGGTCACCCTCTATCAGTGTAATAGGTTCATTGTCCATTTTGGAAACCTTGGTCTTCTTTCGTGGGCTTGCTCGTTCCATACCACGCAACCGTTTCAGTTGTGTAGATGTTGTGCTTGGTTCCATGCCTTCTGTTCTGTCCTTTGTTCCTGGTCCTGTGGTTAAGTCTGAGCCTTCTTCCTCCCACGTTGTGGTGGCCCCTGTTGCCTATGTTGTTGCTACCTTTTCAGTGGCCTTGGTCTGCTCTGCAGTGGTCTTCGTTGCCTCGCGGAAAGCCCTTACCTCTGTGCCCAACTGCTTGTTGTGCTTCTACTAAGCCATCAGCTTGGTGGCATTCTTCTATTTTTGTACCACTGTCTTATCGCGCGCTGGTAGATCCGTGGCGTGTCACTCGGGAGGCCATGAGTCGAGCACCGTAAAAATGGCATCATCAATTGCGATGAAAGCAAGTTTGGTCCAGTTCTGTGCTAGATCCTTACGCACCTTAATATACACATTGTGCATATCCGCCTTGAAGTCTGCAAAGCTTCGTAGATTGTTGTACACTATGAGGGATAGGCACAACCTTCTGTTGGTCCACTTCCAGACGCTCACCTCGATGAGCACACAGAAGATCTTAGTCTCGCGGATCCTCGTGGCGTCCTTTGTAGCCCAGAGTAATGCATATTTTTCCACCTCTGGCAAGTCTTTTTCAAGAAGAGGGAATTGACTGTCCTCAGGCAGTTCCTCAAACACCAATAAGATATACAAGAGAAACCACGCGTAGTGGAAGGTCTTGCCCTGCTCCTGAAATTCCTTGCAGTTGGTTAGAAATTCTTCACAGAGGAATTCAGCCTAGTTGAATTGGACCCCCTCCACACATTGTTCGGCCAGCGTGACGACTGACGTTGGTACCTCGTTGTCATGGCATTTTCTCATCATCTTCCTGGCCAGCAGCTGGGTGGCTACGCACTCCCATTTGTCTTGAATCCTACTAATTACGTAGCCTCTCGTCTTCTTTTCCAACTTGTATTTCTTCTTCATGGCCTCTGTGAGTGCCAAATCTCCACCAGTTATTTCCGCAGGGTCCCTTCCCTCACAGGGAAGCCGAGAAATCCTATGAATAAGCTCTGCTGTGATGGGAATGGGCTCCTCCAGCCACAAGCACCCATCATGTACCAGGCAAAGTGGTTGTCTGATGACAAAGATCACATTTAAGTGCGGTGAAAATGTGGAATCCATATTAGGTGGAGTAGTCCGGCCTTCTCCACACCGCGTAGCCATTTCTCCTTGCTTTGTTTCATGAGGTTCTTAGTCTGTAAATGTCGGAACTTTTCACCATCCACGAGGTCCCAATCTTCAAATTTCATTGTGGGCATGTGGCCTAGGACTGAGCCTTCAAACAAAATTTCATCTGGGAGGAGCAGGGTTTGGAGTGCACTCTTAGTGACTTCCAAATCCTTGGGTACTTTTGCTTTCCATTTCCATGGAGGGACATACTTGGGAAGTTTTGCTACAGTGCACACCAGCTGGATGTCTTCTTCCATTTCTTCATCCGCCTCTATCTCCTCTACGAAAGCCTAGAGGTCCTCCTCCTCATCATCTGTCTCCAGGTTAATAGTCTTGCCCTTGTCTTCCATAGAAAGTTTACCAAACCATGGATTTCGCAGGGACATGCAGACTGGTCCCGCTGCTTGTGTATCCATCTTGGGCCTCAGCGTCTAGGGCAATTTTGGAATTTCCGGTGCATCCCCCACCTTCACTGTAGGGCTTTGTGTGGCTTCCCCGGTGGTACTCTCTACAAATCCCACACCTCTCTAGGTAGTTGTCATCTTGTTCAAGCTATTTGTAGTTGTTCGCGACTTTGGAGGCTCAAACATCACTTGGCACTCAACACTTTGTGTCCTTTGTAACAACTCAAATCTCAAACAAACAAGTGTTGTCTCGTGGCCAGCCATGGTATTTTTATAGCATCTCTCAAATTTGAATTTGACTATTCCCCCCATTTCTGAGTCATTAATGAATTCCTGGTGGCAGTTCATCCCAAATCTAGTTTTGACTTCGTGTCTTAATTGTCCACCGCCCACTCCTTTTTGTCTTAAATTGGACACCTTGTCATGAACAGTGACACCAACGGTCACTTCCCATCCTACCCGCGTGGTAGCGCAACTCCCTCTACACGGGCGCAACCCTTGTTACATGTCGATACTACGCACAACCTCCTTATCGCACAACTCCCTCACAGACTCTTTTATAGTCTCATGCTCTCTTTCAACTGCTTAGAGCACTAAGACTGTGCTCCATATGGCTAGTCAGGTGGTCGCACCGCCTGTGCGAGACTTCAATTCACCTTCCAGCCTAGTCTATAGGCACTCCTCAATTACCCTCGTGACAATCAACGCTGCGCGTTCTTCCTTATGTGGTGCACTCCCCTAGTTACTTTGTTTAGTAAGGCGCAGTTGCAGCCATGGTAGTAGGGTCACAAATTCTTGGTGACACTCTTCTAATGTAGTAGTATGGTTATCCATATGTTGTCTTTTCATTCTTAGTTTACCGACGAGACATGCATGTGTGGTTTCAGTTTCCAGTTTTTTGATCTTCGCATCCATTTACATGCTTTTCTTCCTTAGTCATACCCGATCTTCTTCAGGTTCGCGAAGCTCAAGGTCCCTTCACTGAATGGCTTCTTGAATCTGCATATGTTCATCCTCACGTAGCTGCATAATTCCTTCGTCTTGGTCCTCGCGTATTGTCCCAATTGTGGGAGCTATTGCATGAGGATTCCTTTCCTCTAAAATTATGGTCTCGACTCTGTTCCTTAGCTTCAGAATCATCTCCACGCTCAGGTTTTTGCACATGGCCCTATAGGCCCATCGAATTGTTGGCACACACAGGTCCCAATCGGTTCGTCTCACCTGGTGAAGCCTATTCAGGACTCTCCATACCTTATTGAATGCTTCCACGTGGAACATTTGTGGTGCACATCACCCTTCCTGTTGTTGCGTCCTGCTCCAATTTTCGATCCTGAGTTTGGGGTGTGCCTGTGTGGGCTACACAGCACATGTCTGTACCCATTGAGACAAGTGGTCACACAAGTTGCTCCGACCTTGCTGACCGACTCTTGTTTGAAGCTGGGGGATTCCAAATCGTAGGCATATCATCCTTCTACATCCACGCTAGTCCTCAAAATTTCCTTGATGTGTACCCCACCATCGTGTGCAGTGCCCACTTCAACGCATTGAACCACTACTATTCCGGTACTGCGCTTTCAACTTTGCTCAGGAATTCATTCACCGTTGTCAATCCATCATATGTCAGCAGCTCTCTTTCCTATGTTGTCATGCAAGGCAATGATCTAACAATCATGTTGCAATTTAGTGTTGTCACTTCGTGCAACCGATTCTGCCATCGCTTTACTTCTTCGTCTGAATCCGAAGCACAAGAGATTTTGCGCTCCCACGAGATCCTCCCATCTGCCATCGGATTCACCCAATCCTGGTGTTGTGCAGCTATCTTGTAAATACAATCAAGATCATCGTTGTTATCATCACCACGCATTGGTTCAGTTTAGCGCACTCCTTTGGCTGGGTCCAGTGGCACTACTACGCATAATGAATTTTTCTCGAAGATCATTTTGCGCTTCTTCAGGTTGATGACTCCATTCATATCAGTGGCCTAGTCTATTCCTAACAACGCGGGATAGGGATTGCTGTCATCGACAATCTCTATTACTTCAAAATTTGCCTGCATGCTCACACCTTCAAGATCAATTGTTACCCCTTGCAACCTTCCCATGGGAAAAATCTTTTGTTGGTTCGCCATTCATAATTGAAAAGGGGAACATTGTAACGTAAGCTTGCCCATGCGTTCCCATGTTTGCTTCAGTAATACATTCACGTTCGAACCTAGATCTAGGATTACTTGATCCATTTCATACTCACCAATCTGTGCAGTCAACCTCATTTCCCTTCTAGTGCACAATGCATGCTTCCCCAATTTCCAAACTACGTGCGGTTCCCCTGACCCTGTGCACTTGGTGATCAGTTCCTGTAGTCCTTTAACTACCTTGTTGTCGCGCAATAGTTTCATGCATGTTTCCAGAAAGCTAGTGAGCATTGAAGGATCCATTCCTGGCTCTGGTTGATCCTTACTCCCTGAAGTGGAGGCCTCTGCAAAGCTCTTCTTAGCTTCCATGAATGTATCCTTTGCATGTTCTAAGTCAAACTCGGGTTCCTTTACAGGAGCCTTGCTAACCCATGTACTTTCCTCTGGCTACTTCCGCGTATCCTCTCCCATGACCGTACCACTTCTAAGCATCATGTTTACATTCGGGTCCTCTTCGCACGGCTTAGACCTCATCATTTGTATCTTCTGAGTCACGGGAGGCTTGAATACCCCCTTTTCACACATCCTTGTGATCAACGTAGGATAGTGTATTATTTCATGATCAAACTGAGCACAATATGAACAGGATATCCTCGTCGGGTTGGTACAATCGCGGGCATAGTACCCTGGCCCTCCACAATTGTAACAAATTAATTGTCTGCAGCCCCTTCCTAGTCCCATTCCACCTCGTCCTCGACCTCGCCCTTGAAATCCAGTGTGTGCCATCACTGCATCTGGGTCGAGGGCTCATGTTTCGGTCTGCATCCTGTAGGTAGGGGTCTGATCCATCATTAGCTCATAATTAGGGCAAGTGCACTCATCGTGGCCTACCAACAGTCTGTATAAATTACAAAACAGTTGCTGGGGTGTTTGTGTATACTTCTGCAACAAATGACAATTATCTGTAGTGTGTTTCCCTCCTATCTGATGGATCGTGCACCATAAAGCGGGTGCCACACTCGGACCTACCTATGCCTCCGGTCTTAATGGCATTGGCCCTCATCCTACCAAGTAGTTCGTAAACACTGGACAATGATCCTTGTCATAGCCCTGGCCTTTGTATTTTATGCACCATACTTCCTCATGAGCCTCTAGCCGCGGTGCCTTATCCTGCTTCAAACTTTTCATTTCAAAACACAAATTTTGTAGTTGCACGTGGATTTTTTTAACTCCCAACCTAGGATCTTGTGTTGGGGTCTCATGTAATCTCATTTTCATTTCCAACGCTTCGGCCTAGGTGGAAAGTTTTTGTTGTGACAGCGCCATCCTAAAGTGCGGTGTCAAATATGCTACAAACCATACACGATGATGTCCATCTATCAATGTCATATTGTCTTCACTGATCGTACTCTTCAGCCGTTGATCCAGATCCCAGGGAGTCTTGCCTGGGAGCATCACAATTTCTTTAAACCTGATGATTGATTGTGTTTCTGACTTTGGCTTGCTAGATTCCCTGTTTAACGCATTCTGGATTTCCGCTATCCCTGCATTTGGGTGGTCATTAGAGTGCTTGATATACCATGTTAATGCACAATCCTGCAGCGTGCTCACCAATGTAGCCTTCTTAATATTGTCATCTATGACACCTTGTGCTTTCCATATTGCTCTTACCACAAACCAGAATTGGTCTGGAT
>APFE030973283.1:28519-75692 GCA_000404065.3 Pinus taeda
TTCTACCATGTTCGACTTCGACACATTCATTCATATGGATAGAATCGTACTAGTTCGGGAAGCAGAAATCAAGACCCTCGATCTAGTTTCTACCATCCAGGCTATGAGGAATTTTGTTATTCATTATACAATGGACTATTCATAAACAGATGGTTGTGCCCATACTATGTCTACAAATGTCTATACTCTTGATGTATTACAAAATCATTCCTGTATCATAATAGTTTAGTTAGTTTTCTAGTCAGTTTTAATCTGAGTATGGGAATGCCTACCTCAACAATGATATGTTCACATATATAAATATATTGCATTGAATGTTTTTATAGGTTCCGACTGGGGTGTCCACAAGATGATCCTTGAAATGATAAAGTACTTCACTCTTCATACATGACAAACTCTATCTTCATCTATTACAGACCTCGCACTTTAGGGGGGCAATCTATTGCATTGAAAATTGTCACCTTGGCATTCTGCTATCTATGTGAGTTCATTACCACTAATACTTTCCTCCTCTGCAAGTCTAAAACATCAGTTCCTCATATCAAGTCTTGAAAATAAGAGAAAAGCTCTCAAAAGTTTTAAAACTCTGGTTCCGCACTTTCTCTTTGTCTTACCTACGGTCCTGCACCTAATGTTCATGTCTCCGACGCACCTGAATGCGCTGTCTTTGTGTTAAAGGTGCGGAACCCTGTAAAAGTTAAAAAGGCGCAAATATATTCTAAAAAACTCACTTTCAGTTATTTCTAGAAGCTTTTGGAAGGAATCTTGAGGTGGCAAGTTCCTTGTTTTAAGGTTCATGTAACCCATACCTTAAGGAGCTAACCCCTTGATGTGAGGAGCTTATTCCTTTGAAGGAGGATTCTATCCTTTCATAGGTGGAGCTGTAACCTCCTCCTCTGCACTATAAAAAGAAGCATTGCACTGGTTAATTGGTTAGAGTTAGAAGCTTAGTATTTTTTGAGGTAAAATGTTGTTGGAACTTAGTCTTCTTTAGTTGAGTTTTTATGAGGAGAGATTACATACCTCTATGAATCTCATTTGGAAGAGTGCAAGACTTGTCAAAGTAAAGAAAATTCCTGTTTCGGATTCCAGGAAGAACTTGTTCAACATCAAGGCTGAAAAAGTTGTAAAGTTCTTCTACTTTTAAAAGTTAATACAAATATATTTGTTTTTCTCAATAAACTGTTAATTCATTGTTTATTTTATGGATTCTTTGATCACCATAATAGGCATGATTTATAGTATTTGCTATGCAGGTGCTATTTAACGTTTGCTTGTTTGTGATTGCAGGTCTTCAAAGATAACTCTTTCGAACGACTGGAGAATGACTACTACGAACAAGCACTGGATCTAAGGTAGGATCTTAACACCTTTGTAGTATTTACTTATAAATCGCATATGTCTAGAGAAAGATAGGTTTGTTTGTCTGTTTGCTGCTAGACTATCTTTTGATACTAGAGAGATCGGCCTTGTCTGCAAGATTGATTTATCCGGCCAATAGTAACTTCTGCTCTCCTCAATGATGGCTCATGGTCTGGAAAACATGTATGGCTTACGGTCCTTTTGTATGGCTCCCTCATACCTGCAAATTAGTAAATCGGCCCAATTGTTGGCCTTGCAATACTAGCAAATGGAGTATAACCCCACCACCTTAGCATCTAAACCCTCTTGTGATCATCATGTTATTAGATCTGTGACCCCAAACGTGATAACCACTGGTCATGGGGCATTTGGTGCAAACTCTTTGCAGTGATAACAAGCACATATAAACACCCTTAATCCTGGAACTGACCGATTAGATGGTGTACGATGTAACCCTAATGTATTTCTCACAGTTGCTCGATAACTCTCTTCAAAATTGTCATCTGATATTATATCTCGAACTGTAGTGAATTAATTTGCTTCTTGATCTGGAGAATCTGATACGTCTCCCACTCAATCTTTGTGTCCAAGCCCCTTCCCAAATGCTAGGACCCTTTTGGAACCATGATTTTCCCCAAATCTCCAGGGATGACCTTGGAATGGACCTTGGTAGAATCTCTACGTAACAAGTATGTAGCCCTTCAGCAACAGTTTCTACGCGCATGACTATTCTTTGACGAAGGCCTCGCACAACTTTTATACGATTTATATGGCCCTTCGGTCTTGGACTTCTACGTAGGGTAGCATTACTCGGCCTTGTGGTCAAGTGACTATGCACAGAGTATGGTCTGTCGGCCTTTCAAAAACACACCCTCCTCTTATGATTTATCAAAACTACAAAGATAAATCAAGATTCGTTCCTGTGACCTTCGGTGCGGAGCTTTGCTGTAGTGGGATTGATGACAACTTGTGCTTCAACGAGGTGCAAGTAACATGCCCGACCTTCTGCACAAGTATACCCTTGGATTTGGTCAATGAATGATGATGTTAGGAAACCTACAAAGATCCAAAAACCAGTGTAAATAAATGGATCGACGTTTTGAATCTTGAATGGATAGATTCAGATCTATTCTCAAAACCCTTCTTGAAATAATTAATTGAAAAACAAGATACTAACTAGGGTGATATTGAATACCACCAAAGATGGAAAATTCCGGCTAGGGTTAAAGAAATCTCACCGAAGTTATGACAAGGATTTTCAATCCTATAAAATTATGATTTGTTGACAAAAACCCTTAGGCTGGCAGGATGTAGAGCTTTGATACCACTGTAATATCTCAAACATCAAAATTTTTAAGAGATTTTGTACACTCTAGGTGTTCTAATAAAATTCTTGCAGTAAAAACACCAAACACAAAACAGATCTTAGAATGCAGCCTCTTATCTATGTAAATAGCTGAAAATAAATTTACATGCTCACATAAGACATACTAAAGCTCATTCCAGTGGCATGTATGGCTGGCTGCCCATCAACAAAAAAATTAAGGTTGCCTATCAACAAAGAAATTAAAGATATTGAATCACAATCGTGGACCCTCAATGGATCCACTAGACAATTATGTGATGTAGGAGCATCCGACCACCCTTAATCAAAAGTCAAAGTCAAAGCTATAGAGGAGGAGACGTGGACAATCATGTAAAACGGGAGCAAATTTCTGTTAAAAACGAGCTAATTTGATGGAATTGATAAGTTTCGAGAAGACTTAATTTAATGTAATTATTTGCCATGTATGCATAACGAACGATTTAGGGATTGTTTGAACGATTTTAGGAGAAGATCATGGATCTGGACTGATCCATGATTCTATAATTATTTCTATATATTATGAACCTATGTGCTTTGATGGAGAGCATAGATAGAGAGTGTGGATTCAATGTAGTTGAGAGGAGAATTTGTGACTAAGGCTGAAATGCCTTATACTGTAATTATATTGTGTATAATATAAACTGTGTTATGTGGATTTCTGTATGCCTGTGTACAATTTACATATATATTCTTTAGTGTGAGTTAAATTCTGTGTTATGAGATTTTTGATCGACCATCGATCACTATAAGGATCGATGGCGATCCAACATTAATACAATATATGTGTGTGAGTGTTTAAACAGAGTGTGGCAGAGTGAATCTGGATGGAAAGGCGAATTCCATCATAAGCAAACAAGCACAAAGAGAGTCGTCAGATCGATGGATATTAACGGCGGAGGAATAGACCACGAGGGATAGGAGTGATGTCTTGATCATGGCCGAAGGCCCTCATTCAATCACAACCGTCGATCTAAATTTCAAACGCTTATGTCGAGTCAACTACGGGGGTTGAGAGTTTGGTAATCTGCGTGCTAGTTGAAAGTCCGCAAATCATAGGATTTAATGGCCTCTATTATCCAACGGATATTGGGCCATAAAGATGATCGGATGATAATCTCTGAACGGACCCGGACTTTTATAGACCAAGGGTTTATAAACCTTATCAACTACGTGAGGGCGGATAAACGTCGCACGGATCTGCATGCGATATCACTGATGACCGTTGGATCACTGCTAATGCTGACTGTTGGATTAATATCTCATGGCATCATTCATGAGTGAATGAACCCTGACTTGGAGGAATTATGAAATGTGATGTGCGATACGAGGATTCTGAGCGGGCTCGAGAAGTTCATGGAAACAGGTTTATTTCATTTGGAGTCCGGTCTTGTGCATTCACGTGGGACCAACGTTCGTTGGCAGGTTCTAACATGGCCGAACCACACATGAACTAATACCATGATGCAATTGATTTTTATAACTTTTCTAAAAGAATTTGAACAGGATATACCCTTGCTCAACTCTCTCACAATTTTGTGGGAAAGAAACCCAAATTTAAGGTTATCTTGTTTTAAATTCCAATAGTTTATATGTGCATAGGTCTCATTATTTTCCTAAGCAGTAGCTTAAGATTATGTGATGTAGTCTCTTTTTAACCCAAATGAATTGAGAGGATTAATTGTTCTATAAAATATGCTTGCAGGATGTCATTTTGGTGAAGATATACTGGGGATATCCAAGAGACAAAATATGTGATGCAGTTGGAAATATTCCTCTTAATTGTTTTGTGGTAAGAAACAAGGTCCTGGGAAAATCAAAAGGTCAGTGGCTTCCTACACTATTAGGATACTTGTAACTTAAACATATACCAGCGTTTGTTGGTATTTTTAAACATTGATCAATGTGCATATGCAAATTTTGCAGGGCTATTCTAGATACTGTGACTAATTACGATGTGGAGAATGAAACATTCCCTGCTACAGTGGTCAAGGCCTCTGAACCTGAGAATTAGAATTTAGAATGAATTTTTCCTTGTTGTTTGTTACATAGCAACATGAAAAAGTTAATAGATTTTTATTAGTGTGTACACTATATATAGTGCATATGTTTCTAGAATTTATGATGCTTGAAACAATATAGATGATTAATTGAGTACCCCTAGCTCTCTCTCCATACGTGCTTACAAATATATATGCAAAGAATATAAGAAATTGATGCAACGTATATGGAAATATAGTTATCCAAAACTTGGAGTGTTATGGTATCCTAAGATATTGGGATTTTTGGCAATTTGAAATCGTCTATTTTGTTAATGATACTCACAGTTTGAATGGATTGCATGCCATTCATCTCTATAATGTTTGCAGTGAAATTCAACATAGTGGGAAGAGCTCTCACTCCAACATAGACATCCAAATCTCCACTTAGGTGTTCAAACCAGACTTCTATCTTTCAAATCTCAATCCCCACTTTGCAATTAAACATAGCGAAAATATAAAATATGTTCTTCACAATCAAAAATATTCTTTCACATCATACAATACAAATAAAACATCACTTTCATTTAGACAAATATTCTGAAAACCAAAGATTTTATATTCTAATTCTACATGTCTATCCTTTGTCTAGAAGAAATATCTCATTGTCCACTTTGGCCACCTGCAGTATTCATTGCATGAACCTCTGACGAGTCTCTTTGGCCAACCTTGTGATATCCACCTCTTGATATCTGAAACTTCCAGTGCCAATAACCATTGAGAATGGATTTTCTCAACAGATCACAAGTTGGCATCCCTTTGATTGCAAGCCATTTGGGAATTTATTCATCATCCTCGCCTCCTATTCTATTGAAAGAACTGGAGATATTTAGATAATTATCTTGATCAGTCTAGTTAGGCTAGAAATCCATAGAGTTTGACATAGCCCTTCACTGAATACAAAGAAGGATATATATTTTCATATGTATGTGTAAAGAATGATATTGAAGGATTTGTTGCATGCCATTGTCACAATGGAAATGCTTTGTGACCCATGTGTAGGTTAAAAATTAACTAGTGTATTTGTGGCTTTTGGAAAATGCTCATGGTAGATCTAACAAGACAATGTTGAAGATTGAACCAAGCAATCAATAAGATGTGCATGTATGAAATCTGATTTTGTCTATCATATCCCAAGGAATATTATAATCATATCTATCCAATATTTTTGGTTAACTATCGATAAAAAAAGGAGAAGATGAAGCAAGACATTGGTATACGAATAGAAAAATGCTCATGCCTTGGAAAATTCTCATGGTAGATCTAACAAGGCAATGTTGAAGATTGAACTAAGCAATCAATAAGATGTGTAGGTACGAAATATGATTTTGTATGATTTTTTCTATCATATCCTAGGGAATATTAGAATGATAAATGGATGTGTAGATTATGAGCAATAAAAGGAGGAAGGAGACATGCTAGCATAGATAGGGAATCTGGAAGAGGTGAATGTCGAGTATGAGCTTGGGGAGCAAGACTAGATATGATTTCCAGTGCTCTAGTCCAAAAGCTCCAATTTCTCTTTGAAGGCATCATACGCAGAAGATATTTGAGCATAATTTAGAACTTTGGCAAGGTCAACAAAGCAATGGATCAGTCTTTTATGCCTTTGGTGTTTATCATATTTATTTAAAATTTTGATTGAAAGGTTATGCAAATGATAAAATTTCCAAACCATAACTTTAGGTATAGATAGTAGCCTTACATTTCGAGAGATGGAAGTACCAATAGTGGATATAAAACCATAAGCTTAGTTAACAATGTATGCAAAATTACCATAATTTCAGCATTTGTTAACTAAGACAAAATCCTACACAATAGAGTTTAAACACCTAACATACGATTAACATGATCCTTAAAGCATTCAAGGTGAAAAATATTCATACAAAGAAATTTGAGTACAAATATGTAACCTTATATTATAACCTTAACCTCACAAATACATACAACAAAAGACCATAATTAATAGAGCATGCAACCAAGAAATTCAACATCAGTCAATTTCATTGATGGAGATCAAGGATTCTCAAAATTTTTAGTAAAATTAGTCAGAAATAGGTCATCAAATTAGCGTTAATCATGACTGGCCTAATCTCCTACACTTAGATTGGCTAACTAGTAGTTGTGTGTCGCCAATTTAGTCATCCTTCCCATGGAGGGATTTGAGTGAAAATATGTAATTTTATATTATAATTGTTACACTCACAAATACATTCAGCAAAATACTAAACTATTGATGGGACATATAACCAAGAAATTTAATATTGGTCAATTATGTTATGACTTGAAAAGTTAGAATCAAGGATTCTCAAATACACTAGAATTTGCTTACCAGAAATTCACTGCTCTCAATCAACCTAGATAGTACAGGAAGGAATGCAAGTAAGAAACTATAACTGGAAGGGGCACAAGGCGAGATGGAAGTGGCGAGAAGCCTATCTGGGCCTCGATCCCTAATGGGACTAAGAAAGGATGTTGTGGGTGTTATTCCCGCACCCCTAGCCCTTGATTCTACTGGCATTGGAAGCCCGATAACATCACATGCAAAATCGTACGTGACTTCAGTGTAAATCCATAAATACTTCCACGCCTAATATGAAAAAAACAAAAACATACCCATAACTACTAATTACAAACATAAATGCCAACCTTTATAAAATGTGGAAACCATTAAAAGAAATATTTATGGTTGTCCTTAGAAGTCGGAGTGGCATACAGATGTAAAATCATACAAATTATAACTAAAAATACCAAATGTGTAAATAAGATAAATAAGTAAATTTTTACATGTCCAATAATTATAAGAGATTAGAATCTGATAATTCTGACACAATAATTTCATACCGAATTCTAGCTGCAAGCTTCCTCTCCCATTACTTCTACAAGCAATATGGCAAGGATTTTTGCAAGTCTTGGACCAGACTGGAAAGTGTGTGTGAGTTGTGACAAACTAATATTGACACATTTGTTGAGCATATCAACAATACATAACCAAAAAATTCTGAATACATAAGTAGCAAGATTGAGAGACTGAAAATCAAGACATAACCTAGAATTCCTAACTCTAAATTCAGATGACTGATGTTCGCATCTTAATGCAAAAGAAATAATTGCTTTCAAAGAAAAAATGAAAGTTGTATCATTAAAAATGAAATGGGTACCAGAAAGAATAAAAACTCAGTTCAGTTTGTTTATAATTTGATTGAAACAACGAAGTAAATGAAATGAGTGAAAGGAAAAATAGAAAGACTCATTCCAACTTTATAGATGGGTCAATTCTAGTGAAACATATATCGAATACCTTCATAGTTGATGCCATTGGGAGACAGGACGTTGTGTTGATGAGAGTAAGAATGGACAACACTAAAAAGGAAACAAGCTTGGAACATTCAAACTTGTATTCCATTATTGCATAAACCCTATGCCTCCAATCTTCTTAAAGCAGTGAATGAAGACATTTAATTCCCATTCATTTCAAGGGATGATGATCGTGAGAAGAGATGTAGCCAACTGCACACTACCCTAAGCTAAAAGCTAAACAATGCCAAGGTGTCTTCACTGTCTAGTTATTATCACTCTGAGGGCCTTTGTCTGCCACATGTCAGACTCACTAGCGCTCCCTAATCTCTCATATTGCCCCTTATGATCAATGTTCGATGGGTAAAGAGGCTCTAGTAGGAAGGGGCTCCACTTGGGCTTTAATGGTAGTATGTGAGATGCCTTAGTGACCAGCCTTATGGTCTTATTGCCTCCGGTAAGAGATTTTATCTTGCACAACTTTTCTTTGACCTGAAATATGATTTTATGTTATAAACTGCAAACTATCTTTTACTGGCAGAGGTATGCCATTGATGATGGGAGAACGATAACTAGGTAACCACAATGTAGATTGTTTGACAAAGAATTTGATTTGAAGGGTATCGTTAAAATTTTGGAAATATGCATGGTTTTACATATGGTCTCACTTTTCATTGACCAAACACTTGTAGAACATTCAACGATATTGTTATTAAAACCAACAACCCTTAGCAAATTTAACATTTTCCATATTTTTTCAAGATAGTTCTTTCGGTAAATCATGTTTCAGATTCTTGGGTTGACGCATTTCAAGCCGCTAAGTATGGTTCATCATCAGGACTTTCATATTGATATTGAGGAGACACAAATGCATACAGGTCACCCAAGCCACTATTTGGAAATAGAAGTAGAAGGTTTATATGTTGGAGTAGATGTGGTGATAACCAGTCAGGGGAAGGATCAATGCATTAACAGTTCTAATTGAACAACTTAAAATAGGTCTAAAATTGACAAGTGATCACAAATGATAAATGTCGGTGTGATAATCATTCATGAGCAAAGAGAAAAAAAAAAAAAAAAAGTTACCGTTTGCTTGTCATTTTTCAAAATGGTGGGGAGAGTTGCAAGAATTAGGAGGATCCTTTATGCACAATCTCCAGAAAAAAATTTATTCTAGTTGACTGAATACAAAATGTTGGTATAACATGATATAAGTGTTGATGTGATTCTGATAGATATTGTGTTGTTTATGATGTATAACAACTGTTGATGTGATTCTGATAGATATTGTGTTGTTTATGATGTATAACAACACTTGTTAATGGAATAATATTATTACCAAGGGATTATACGATTACATATTGTTGCACATCTGGTTGGTTAAACACATTGTGATATATTATAAACGTTACTGACATCGAGTACAAACCATTGAGGGTAAAATGCATTGAGTACCACCATCAACTCTTGATCTCGTTCTTACAAAGAATTAACGTGCAATTGGTCCTTACCTTCTTATGGGAATCTAATTCGAAACCTAATTGTTATATCCTTGATCCTCCACTCTTGAGACCGCGATATTGGTATTTACTATTTTGGTTATTAGTGTCTTCATTATTGGGTACTAACTACCTTTCCAATAGCCTAGACCTTCTTTACCCCATTTATTTAGGTGTGATGGGATGGAGGTAAATGCGGCTTCTAAGGGCGGGAATTTATGAACGTTCTAAGGGAGTCTGGCCACTTCCTGTGAATCTTTTACAGTTGTACAAATAAACCTCAATTTGCAGACGTAGTTCATGTACAAGGATGACCATATGAAATGGATTTTGGAGAAAAATGGTTTTACAAGGGTGTCCAAAGGAGAGGCCTGAAATCCTTCCTTGATAAAGACCCTACCGACATGAATATTAGATACTAAAACAATTCCATTGCCTTTTCACTAACCACATAAAACCATAAATATAAGAAAAATAAGTAATAGTATAAAAATATATAATAAAAAAGGTAAATAAACATTTTAGGAGGCATGTGGGGGCTTGCATGCAAGCCACATGCCCCCTTTAGCTTGAGTCTTTGGTAGTTGTTGCAAGAGACAACTTATGCAATTAATTTTTATATTTCTTTTAATAAGTGCGGGGGTAACTGATTCAGATTTAAACAGGAATGCAACAAATTACAGAGATAACCATAAACATAGAGATGCAACGGAAATAATACTTCATTTTATTAATGTAAAGTACTTAAATATGCTTACAAACAGAAATGGAAATAAACTAGCTAGGGAGATGGTAGCTTATCTTTGAGAAGAGATGTGGCGGCTACATGCCTCTGAACTGCCTTAAAATGAGGCTTAAGGGCCTTTTTATTAATGAACAATAAGAGCAAACACTAAACAACCAAATCCCTAACCCGAGGAAATGTAACACCGAAAGTTTATGGGCCCCGTTGGGGTGAGTTGGACAACCAACTTCCCCGGGTTGTGACTTGGTCATATTATCTCCATTTGACGGGCATGATAATCCATTGGAAATATCTCTTCAAGGACTACGATGGAAAAGATGATTTTGGGTAAAAAATCGTTGGCGGTAGATTTCCAAAAAAAGGCCGTTTAGGGCCTCAAAACAACTCTTGAAGTTTAGGACCTGAAAAAATGCTAAAAATAGTAAATTGTGCTATAATTAAGGAAACTGAAAAATTGAAAGAAGCAATGCTGGGGGTCTAAGTGGAATTGGTAGGTGGCCACCAATATCCACCTAGATCATTCCTCCCCCCTTAGGAAGAAATGGTCCCCATTGCGTTGAGTTCCTCCATGAGATGAGGAAACTTCTGCTGAACTTGGTCTCTGGTTGGCCACTTGCCCTGGTGAAGGAGTTGGCCTGCTTTGACAACTCGATATAGTTGGATATTCTGTTGGTGAGTGTGTTTGATCTGTTTGTCCATGATCCGATCAGTTGCAGCTTGTTCCGTGCAATTTGGATTTAACTCTGTGGACGTGAGCTGTTCTGCAATGTTGGATGTGTCTAGTAATGGTGGAAAGTATGGTCCACATTGAACACTGGGTGCAGGCCAAGGAATGGGGGAATACTGACCTCAAATGCATTGTCTCCCATAGCCTCGGTAATGGTGTAAGGACCATATCAGAGTGGTTTGAGTTTCCGATAGGATATGGTAAGGCGTTCCTTTTGCAAATGCAACCAGACTTTGTCGCCCACCTGAAACTTGTGTGGTACCCGATGTTGATCATGTCGCTGCTTGTACTTGGCATTTGATTTCTCCAGAACGTCATGGACTTACTGGAAAATATGTTGGATGTGCTCAATGAAGTTGTTTGCCTTATCTGTTTGGACTGGACATGAGCCGAATCTGTGTGAGTAGCTGCAAATGGCATGGCCACACCAATGGGACATAGTGGCTGGAATCCCAAGCCCACCTGAAAAGGTTTGTGGCCAGTTAAGCTGTGGAGAGCTCGATTGTAGCTGTGTTGAACATACAGGAGGCTCTCGTCCTATGTGCGTGGATTCTTTGAGTTGTACATGCGCATAATATGTACGATCATCCTGTTGACAACCTCTGTCTGGCCATCAGTTTGAGGATGGAACGTTGTGGACTTAGTGAGTTTGGTGTCCAACATCGACGAGAGACTAGACCAAAATGTATTGAGGAACCTGTTGTCTCGATCTGAGATGATATACTGTGGGATCCCAAAGTGTACCCACACTCGTTCAAAGAAGAGTTTAGCAGTGGCTTCGACTGTGATATTCTTCTTGCAGGCCGCCATAATGGCCATCTTCGAGAACTTGTCGATGACCACAAAAACACAGTCATTTCCATGCCTAGTGGAAGGAAGGCCTGACATGTAATCCATGGAGATGGATTCCCAAGGTCAACTAGGGGTAGGTAGCAGGGTATAGAAGCCTTGCTTCTTTATGGTCAGTTTGGAAATGTTGCAAGCAGTGCATGATCTGATGTACTTCCTGACATCCTGTCGAAGATTCAGCCAATAGAAATACTTTTGTAGTACTCCCACCGTTTTCTCGACCCCAAAATTCCCAGCAACTCGACTGTAGTGGGCTTCCCAAATCATCTTGGCACGCTCGCTTGAAGGAACACAAAGGTGACCTAGGTAGCATAACAAGGCATCTTGGAGGTGAAAATCTGGAACACGCTGACCCTCCAAGAGTGTCTGGTATGTGTGGCCGGATTCTGGGTCTCTTTTGTAGAGAAGTGGCCAATCAGAAGTCTCGTGCCCACAAAAGTTGAGCACGGTGGTTAATGCCATGATCGGTGGTCGACTGAGGTAATCTGCAACATTATTGGTGCTGCCCTTCTTATACTTGATATTCAAATGGAATTATTGCAAGTATGTGTACCACTTCTAATGGCTATCATTCTGCAATTTCCCTTGGGTATGTATGAACTGCAGAGGTCAGTTGTCTGTGTGGATGACCATTTCCTTCCCCAAAATGTAATGCTTCCATTGTCAGCATGCCTGCACAATGGAATACATCTCTTTGTCATAAGTGGGATACTTTTGGACTGTGTCTGAAAGTGTCTCACTGTGATATCCCACTAGATGTCCGTGTTGAGTAAGGACTGCCCCAATAGCATAGTCAAAGGCATCTGTCTCGACCTCAAATGGTTGTTACAAGTCTGGTAATGCGAGCACTGGATTGAGCATAGGCGATCTTTCACCTCTATGAATGCCTTCTATTGAGATTCAGACCAAAATAATTTTTCTTTCGCTCCTCCCTTAGTGACTTGACTCAAGGGCCAAGTGATATGAGAAAATCCCAACATGAACCGACAATAGAAGTTGGCAAGACCTAGAAAACTGCAGAGCTCTATCAGAGTGGTTGGAGATGGCCAATCCCGAATGACTTGGATCTTGTATGGATCCCCATGCACCCCCTGCTCATCAAAAATGTATCATAGATACTGAACCTGGGTCATGCCAAAAGTGCATTTCTCCAAATTGGCACATAACTTGTGTTGCCGCAGCGTTTGGAGAACCTGTCGGATGTGATGGAGGTGTTCTTCCCAACTCTGGCTGAAGATCAAGATGTCATCTAAGTATATCACTCCAAATGAGTTGGTGAATGGCTACAAGATGTCATCCATTAGCCTCATGAAGGTTGCAGGAGCATTCGTCAATCCGAAAGGCATAAGAAACCATTCAGAAAGGCCCTCCTTGGCTTTGAAGGTAGTTTTCCACACATCGGAGGGTTCGATTGGTACCTGGTGATATCTTGGCTTCAAACCGATCTTGTTGAAATATTTTTGCCCCTTCATTTGGTCCAAGAGCTCATCAATCCGTGGGATTAGATACATATTACGAACAATGATCTTGTTCAGCGCCCAATAGTCAATATAGAGTCTCCAAGTCCCATCCTTCTTTTGTACCAACACGATCGGGCTCCCACGGGGGTGATGAACTCGGACGGATGTGACCTTTCTGCAGTAGCTGCTGAATCTGTCTCTTGATTTCATCATTCTCTAGAATGGAGAGCTGATAGATTGGTCCATTCGGCAGCGGCACACCTCGGGTCAGATCGATGGAGTGCTTGACCTGACAGTGCAGAGGAACCCCTGTGGGGGAGGTGAATATGTCTTTGTACTCCTCCACGACCTTGTCTATCTGTAGTTTTTGTGCGAAGGGGCCCTATCTGGAGGTCGTGGCCACCGTCTTCTTCTTTCCTTAAGGGCGTATCATCAGGAAAACAATTTTCCCGGTTTTGGAAATGAGCTTACTGCATTGTTTTGCAGTAACCAAAGAGATGGCGGTAGGCGGTGCTACCTCCGGTATCCTGTACAAATTATTTCCCAAAGTAACAATAACAACACGGGGCCTTGATTCATACACAACATGTCACTTCCACAAGTATGGTTGTCCTAATAATACATTAAAACTTCAAGGGGAGAAATGTCACACAATACCTCATCCGTGAAGGGCTTGATGTTGTATGGAAAGAGACACTTCTGGCTCACGCAAAGATCCTATCCTTGAACTAAATATATAAATACATATAATTTTATCATATAGTTTTATATGATAACTAATAAAATTATATGTATTTATATAGTTAGTTGTATGCCCTATTATCAAATTTAATTTTTTCTATGTATTGATTTAATTCTTTAACTAACATTAATTAACATCAATAAATTTAATTATTTATACATAATTTAACTAACTATTAAATTACATCCAATTAAATTTAATTAATTTATACATATAATTTATTTATTTAGAGGTAAGGTCTCTTATTTTAATTATTTTCTTTTTAATTATTAATAACTAATTTGTTGACCTGGTCTCTAGTCAAATTTAGCCGTTGGAGGCTATGCTCAAGCTTTTTAACATGCAAAGCTAGTGCTGATTCTTCAACTTGTCCTAACGATGAACCACACTAGTTGGTTCGAAACGCGTCGACAAATGATAGATCTTGTGATTTTCGCCGAAAAATCTCTCGTAAATAAATTCTTCGTAAACCACTACACGGGCTTCACGACCATCCTTGCATGCATATAATAAGCCAACCCGACTCAAACCCTAGAGGAGGGAAAACAAAAAAAATTTACAATGAGACTAAAATTTTGTAACACTTGGGAACTCCGAATCAGAGCCAAAAGGAAATAGAAAGAAATCCTCGCCAAAGATGAAGTTTAATAAAACCTGGAAAAGGTGAACCCAAGTAAGATTATCAATGGTTGAGGAGAAAAAATTGTGATGAGCCATGATTGTAACGTACCCTAACCTGCGTGCACATGAGAGATAGAGTCGGGGTCAAACATACCCAATGTTTCAATCAATGAAAAAAAAAAAAATGAAACAACGAGTCATATTAGGGAAGTAGAGCACATGTGAATACTTGTCGAGGGACATGACAAAAACCCTTCGTCGCAACCCTGGTAGATATACTTGTTAGGAAATGAATGATTGTGTGCCTGCGATCCAAAGAAAAATAGAGCGAGAAAAGAAACTTTGAAAACTAAAGGGGTCTTGTACCTATAAGACGACCATGCTTCTTTGGCCTGCGCCCCTGGAAGGCAATTGGAACTATGTCGTTCCCTGCGGATAGGAAGAGAATTAGTCGGAGTGAGGAACAAAAAGAAGTAAATTCTTTTTTGGGCGATGAATGATAAAAACATGTTACACTTTATGGTTGATTGTGATCTAAGTATCAAATATGTTTATAAGGTTGATTGTGATCTCAGTATCGTAAATGTTTATAATGAATATTATTACGTTTATTGATGTATTTTCTATTACATTTTAGATTTAAATTTTATAGAAAGGGCACTAGAGTTATTCATATTAAACCTTTATCTAATTAATTTGGTAATAGCATTCCATCACTAAGTAAGTAGTAAGTAATAATATTCCACCAGTAAGTAGAGTATTCATATTTTGTTTAAAATATTTTAAAAAATTTATATATAAAAATTAATTTATATATTTTAAATTTAATTTTATTATTTGTTGATTTTTCTATTGAAATTAAAGAAATTGTACAAATCTTATCATAAAAAATAAAAAACAATTTATTTCATTTAATTAAATACTAGTGAATTTGGATAAATAAATTACTAAAATTTAGTTTTAACTACCAACAAGGTACTTGGTCTCAATTTACAAGGTACTTGGTCTCAATTTTGGGAATCAATATGATTTTAATATTGATGTTTTTTTGAAAAATAAAGAATAATTTATTTCATTTAATTAAATACTAGTGCATTTGGATAAATAAATTACTAAAATTTAGTTTTAACTTCCAACAAGGTCACTTGGTCTCAATTTTGAGAATCAATATGATTTTAATATTGATGGTTTTTTAAAAAAAAATCATAAAGCTCAAAGCTAGACTAGCATAAAGATGCTCACTCTTCGCTAGGCTATTGGGGTGTCAATGTATTATAAGGAGGTGATGAGCCTCAATCTTGTAACCAGCGCTGAACATGGTCAAGATGAGAACTAATTCTCATAAGCTTCAAAGTAAAACTAGGCATTTGTTAATTCCAAAAATACGTTGAACATTGTCAAGATAAGAACTAATTCTCATGAGCTTCAAAGTAAAACCAGGCATTTGTTAATTCCAAAAATACTTTGGGACGAAAGAGTATGTCACCTTTGTGATACTAAGATGATTGAAAATGAAAATCACTTTCTTTATGATACTAAAAAAGTTGAAAATGAAAAACACTTTCCCTGGACTACCCGACTCTTAGTCACTTCCATTATGGAAATCTTTGCCACACTACCAACCTCCTTGATTTGTTAACTCAACTAAATTATGTTGATCTAAGAATGTTCCTCTCCATTCTTTTTTATCATATAAATATAATAGTAAAAAATCTCAACTAATCTCTTATTTTCTTTAGGTCTTGTAGACCATATTGATTTTAAGAGACATTAATCATCATTATAATTTCATAATAACAAATATTTTTTCTACTGGAAAAATCTTAATCTTTCATTATCTTGAAAAATTACATATTGTAGATGCTTGATGCATATGCTATTGTGTTTGTCAGCCTTATGAGGGATCAGTATAAGATCAAAAATATCAACGCATAAATACCAGATAACATCAAGCAGTATTTCTTTTTAGTCCTTTTATTTTATGTACATATATGCCTCGCCCTGTAAAATTATTTTGTCCACTATATACATAAAGCTATTCAAAAATTTCAAAAAATATATCAGATATTCAGTTCAAAGGCTATCTGCCTTATGGTAATGTGGGTCTATGTAGGATCAATAGTAGTATTGGAATGCATTTGACCCAGGCTGCTCTTGGATCAATCACTCTCCTCTGAAGTGGCTGCCTTAGATAGTTCATTTTATAATAACAAATATTAAAAAAATAAAACTTGAAATATTCTTTATATGGTATTATTTTTATTAATAATAATTTAAAATAATATTAAAATAAAAAAAACTCTAAATTTTTATATTAACATATAAATAGTTTGGATAATAAATTTGATGAAGGAAAATTTTACATAAAGTATAATTTGATGTCTATCGTAGATTTTTAAAAGTCTTAGGTTAATTTAGTGAGAGGGAAGCTTTGTTTTACTCTTTGAAAATATTCCTAAACTTAGCGATCCCAATAAATTCAATATCCCCAAAAAAAAATGAGCGATCGAAATCAACACCCAAAAAGTGGGGTTTACATTAATTGCGGTCCTATGGATCCAAAACTCGCATATGCATTGTGTATCCTCAAAAACATACATAAGGGTCCCCTCGTGTTTTCTCGCAGGAGGAGTTGCCTGATCCACTTCTGCAACCCCTCTACCTCGTACAACTTCCCTGAGATAATGTAACCTACCTCTGAAATGCAGTTGTCTATAACCTGACTTTTTGAAAGTTTTTTTGGTGGATTTTTCTGGTCAAATCCGGCAACAATTCATTGGAATCTTAACTAGTTTCTGACAATCAAAGGTTCCCAAAGTTTTTCAGGGCGCTGAATCCAAATATGCAGTTAAAAAACCATTTTAACTGCTAAAAAACAAGATTTAACCTCATTTCTTCTGACGGATAACCTCATTTCTTCTGACGGATTCCGTCACCGGAATCTCCAAAAAATCGCATTATAGACAACTCCCTCTGAAATTATCGCCTATGGCAGCAGAGGCTTACATTGCTCTCAACCTTAAAGCACGGCCAAAAGCTAAAATTTCTGCTCCGGTTGCTCCATTCCGCAGGCGATAACTGGCTGCCCATATGACCACCGCTTGGCGATTCACAGTATGCGAAAACATTCCAGCAAAATACAAGTAAAGCAGCCATTACTGATTTATAATTTTTCTTCTTCTGGAAAAGAAAGTGGCTACTACTTTATATAAGATTGATATACTGAAGAACCGTTTGCAGAAACTAAGGATAACCGAAAGTTTGGATGATCGATCACTAAACTTATAGCATAAATAAAGAGAGGGGATTTTGCATACGAAGTAGTGATTGCTGATAGGCTTATACAGAGCTTTCAATTAAGGGAAAAGTTTCAATGCTATACACAAACGAAGCCGACTAAGATGCAGAGAAGAGGATATAAAAAGCTTCCAGGTGTGGAGAAACAAAACCCCTTTCAGATGGACAACCAATTTCAGAGGATTGCCCATTGAATTGTTATCAAACCAATTGCTCCTTAAAAACGTAATCTCTTCCATTATAAAGTAGGCCACCAATATTCACTCTAAGAAAGTGAAGAAACTATGACAAATCGGACATCATATATCAAAGGGGCTATTGAAAGAATTTATGTATTAAAAGAATGAATGTACACGGAGGAATGGAGATATTTTTTTTTACAGTTCCTCACAGATTCGCCTTCAAAACTCATATTACAGAGGAAGATCACCAACATTGGTCTGTTTCCCAACTTCGCCCCACACGACCACGATATCTATATGTGGGAGCTCGTTCACCGGTCGCTTTACCCCATGTCTGCTCAGCGAAGCCTCGCACTTGACCCGAAATCTGGCGGTCATATTGACAACGGTCTTGTGGATCCGAGAGGGTCACATACGCATTGTGTATCCTCAAAAATATCTGGGTTCTCTCGAGTTTCCCTTCAGGAGAAGTTGCCTGATCCGGATGAAACTCCCGAGCCAGAGTTCTGTAAGCCTTCTTTATATCTTTTAAGGTAGCGGCAGGGTTTATCTCCAGTATATCATACAAGTTCTTTGGTTCCATGCGACCGGGCTCTGAAATTAGCCCTTCTGCTCCCACAGAGGCCTGCAGTCCTCTAACCTTGGAACACCGCCGAAATCTAACATTCCCGCTCCAGGTGCTCCGTACAGCGGGCGGTGTTTGGCGGCCCATATGAGCAGCGCTGGGCGATTTACTGGATGAGAAAACATGTGAGGAAAACGCAAGAGAGAAAGCCATGACTTCAATAAGACTAAGTCGGTTGCAGAAACTATGGATAAGAGATAATAGGATGAAATGCGGAAGTCCTTCACTAAGGGTGAGGTTTTAATTATATAGAAAAAAGAAGGCTACGAAGATGCGGAGAACAGGACAGATGTAAGGGCTCTTAGGGGTTGCGCGGTCTTCGTAGCAGATAACAAAATATCCTCATAAGAGCAGATCTGACCGGCACGTGTGATGTGGTACAGCCTGTACATAGTTGAGTGATGTTACAGTCGGTCGATTATACCAAAAAAACATAAGCCCTTTTACGCGGAAACACCTTTGAGAGGATTTGCCCATCGTGAATGGTACCTACTACCGGGTACGTGAGATTGTAAAAATATCTTGCTGGTTTCTTGTGCTTCTAGAAGCACATTCCATGGCTGCAATTTCCTTTGCAAAACTGACGTTATCCAACATTGCTTTCTAATGTGTGGCTGAAATTTGTTAAGCAACAATTTCACTTTGACGTTTTAACTCAAAACATTTTGGATATCGATAAGAACTTGATGGAATACTAGTAGACAATGGTAGGAATATTGTTAATATTGTGAGTTGTAATTATTTTTTAATTAGAAATTATGGAAAATTTTAAAATTAGCAATGGTGGTGGGGGGGTGAAAATTAAATTATTTAGGTTTCAAACTCAAAACATTTTGACTATGCATACATATTGGATGGAAAGCTAATACATAATGGTAAGCATATTGTTAACATGTAAATTTATTATTATTAGTGTGAGTTGTAATGTTTTTATCTGCAATAAAAAGCGATTTTTTTTAAATTAGCACTAGTTTTGGGAGGTGAAAATTTACATATTTTTATATATATAATATATATATAAATATAATATATATATATATGATATTCAAAACATTTTGATTGTGGATAAGGAATGGATAGAATGTTAGTTGATTGTGGATAAGAACTAGATGGAATATTAGTATACGATGGTGGGCAAATTGTCAATAGTAAAATTTATTATTCAGATTGTGAGTTGTAATATCTTTAATGGGAATAAAAGAGAAACTTTAAAATTAGCAATAATTTTGGAGGGTGAAAATAACATCATTACGTTTTTATAATATTATGTTGATTTTTTCACCTTTCTTTTTTCATTTTGAAAATATATAAGCTTAAATTTAATGATTGGTATTATGAATTTTTATTTTAATTTAAGATTTAATTAATAAGGTGATTAATTCCCAACACCATAGTAAGATTTCAATTTTATTACATAGCATGGTCTTCAAAACATTGACAACCCACATTGCCAACCCTCAATTGGTAAGAGCTCAATACAAATTTTCATTCAAATTGTTATTTTATCTTTTAGTGTCTTGCTAATAATATATGAGGGTGGGGTGAATGTGTAACTTTATTTTTTTGTGTTTGCTTGAGCGATTATCAAGGTGGTGTGGGATCTAGGGGAGAGGGCTCATGGACACACACGGTACCCTCTTGAGACACGGAATACAACTTATGTTGTGTGGTTTCAATGTGTAGAGTCCAACCTCGGGCGAAGACTTTGAACCCTTGGCGAAAAATGATAAGTTTGGTTTTCCCTGTATGGTCCAAGTGTCATTTTGGTTTTGTGCATCGAACATGGTTTCCTTTATCAGTTTTGTTCCTTTCGCAAGAGGGCATAATTTTGAGGCAAAGTACGAACCGACATTCTAGAGGACCATAATTGGGTAGCACTTTCAACCTGGAGGCTTCACAAGGGACCTCTCTATGAGGATTGCTGTTAATTCAATTTTTCAATAAAGACTAGTGTCAAACCATATGTGTTGGATGTACCAGTGGGCACTAGAATTATAGTGTGGCTACACTCTTTCAAGAGGGCTGGTGGAGACAGACTCATGGGAGTGGGCCATTTGTTCCTTTCTCTTTGACACCCCTTTCCTTGTGCTCTAAAGGTCTACTGGTGATGTTGTGTCAACGCGTTCGAGCCCAACAGGGAGCAGGACCTCGAGGCCAACCAGGGGAGAGGGTTGGTCCGGTGGGGGCGATGAAAAAGAATTCAACAGGTGGCATGCATATTGTAGGGGAAGTGGCTCAGGCTCGGGCCCAATCATCGGGTTGCATAGAGAAGCCGCCCACGATGGACTCTGTTGTAGAACAACTTTGAAGTATCTTGGCCACCGTAAAGACCATTTGTCAACAAAGATACGATGATAATAATGAGATTATCACATTCCTTAATGGCATTCAATATAATCAGTGGGACATTCTAGACTGGCTGGTCTTTACGCGGAGCTAATGTCATGCTAGTGAGCGTCTAGACGACTTGGAGGCGCACCTCGCTCACATTAAATTTCATGTTCATAGGGATCTTGGCCCTCATGTGGCCCTGGGTATTGCTCATGCACCGGACCCTCATCTTTGACTTATGTTGTTTGTTGGTTGCTTTCTTGTTTTGCATGTGTTTTGGGCTATCTGGCTTTTTTCCCTATGGGGTTCTTGTAAAAAATGACACTTTCTACTCAGTTTTTGCACCACTCTCCTAGCTAACAAATTTGGTCAGAGTGAAGCCGAGAAAGTAGGAAGCTTCATGCTTTTCTATTGTAACTTTTTGAATAATTAATGAAATGATTTTAGGCACCAAAATAAAATATATATGAAGATGAGGATGGAGGGTGATATTGGGTATAATATAATTTACCCAATTATATAACCTACCCAATATGACCCCGTGTCCACCTTCATATAAATGAGAAATGATATTGGATAAATTATATAATATCACATTAAAATACCTTCATATAAATGAGAAGTGATATTGGATAAATTATATAATATCACATTAAAATATACAAATTTGATGAAACGCTTGTCCATAATGGTCTACATCACATTGGTTATATTTCATTGGTTATATTTCATTAACCTTTATAGTATTCAACTCAATTTCAAAATTTAATTGATTTTAAATCACTTAAAAGTATAAACCTATTATCCACAATAAAATATTGGAAAAAATAATATTTATTAATCTTCTCCACAAACTTTTGTTCCTTGAAAAATACCATTATATTTAATCATGATTAATTTTATGGAAAGTTAAAACAAAGTGAACTTAACACTTCCTTTTGAAAAAACTAACCCCTAAACAAATCATTTTAACTTTTAATTATTTATAAATAATTGTTCAAAGTATGTCGGATTGATTTGATTTTATAAAATATATATATTATAATACTTATCCAAAACCTCACAATTTGTTTGTAAGGAACAACCTATATTGTACAAAGATCCATTATCTCTTCGGCGAACAACCTATAGTATTACTAACCTTATTGTACAAAGATCCATTATCTCTTCGGGGAAGGGTTCATAAGAAATTTAAGAACAAGATCTTATTTGAAGTTACGAAGTTATCCACTCCTATAATTATAAATATTTCAATATCTTTCTCTCTTATAAACACAATTACATTGTATTATAAACTATTTAAATAAAATCATGACACAATTATATTGCATTATAAATTAATTAAATAAAATCATTATAAAAAACTCTTATCTGTTATAAACACAATTGCATTGCATTATAAATTAATTAAATAAAATAATTAAACAAATCTTAAAAAACAAACAAAAAAACTAAATTTAACACCGCAATTGCATGGCATTATAAATTAATTAAATAAAATGATTAAAAAAATCGCCCCTCAAAAAACACTAAATTTAACACCGTGATATGAACATATATAACGTATATATTTCGCAATTTTAATGATATTCGATTTTTTTTTAAAATATATTTATATTAAAAATATTAAATAAGAAAAATAATTTAATTTTATTTTATTTACCATTTTTTAATAAAAAATTAATTATTAATTTTATTTTTAACGGATAATATTTAGCTTTCATTTCAAAATAGTTAAAACTCCTATAAAAATAAAGGTAATGTGTTAATGTTGAACGATAATGGAAAGTAATTTGCTGAAATTTATATATATATATATATAATAGTTAATATATTATTTTTTTATTTTTTATAAATATTATAAAAAATTTAATTATAATATAAAATTGTAAATATAAAATAATAATTAATTTTTTTTAAAATATTAATTTTATTAAAAATTAAAAAATAAACCATTTAAAAAATTTATAATTTCAAATATAGATTTTTTAAATTTTTAGATAGATTTAAAAATTGTGGAGATATTAAATTAATAAAACTTTAATCATAAAATTATACAAGTCATTCAAATTTTTATGACTTTCTAAAAAAATCACTATTTTATATCAATACAACTTCACTAAAATCCATACCTATGTCATGCCGATATCGAGAAATCACTATTTTATATCCATACAATTTCACTAAAATCTATACCTATGTCAATATCTCTATCAGAGAAAAAATTTATGTCAATAAAACTTCATTCAAATCTATAGCCATGTCAATATCTCTGTCAGCCAACTAACATCAAAACTAAAACTTCATTCCAGTCACATATCATTTATCGCTATTGGTTACTTTGCAATTTTTTTCCATGCATTTTTTGGTGAATTTATGCATTTACTTTACCATTTTTATATGTTTAATAACATATATTATTGTGAAAGATTTTAACATTAAATATAAAAAAGTAAAGTTTTTATTAGGAGAAAACATTAATTATTTTATATTATTATAATTTTTCATTAAATTATATAATTTTGATAAAAGGTAAAAAATTTACTGAGAGAAATATTATTAATTTTATATTTATTATATTTTTCATAAATTATATAATTTGTGATAAAATAATATATTTTAAAAATAATAAACGAATCCCAAAATTTTTGAATAAACGGATGGAAAAAGAATTTGAGCAGAAGGAGAAACATAATTGAATTTGCAATTTCCTCCGTCTTCACTTATGGGAGACATAGCCGTGACTTGTGAGTTATGTTTCACCTTATAAACTTTTTTCCATGCCTTTCCTTGCGACGACCGTGGACATTTATCTTTTAAGTGTCCCGTTTTATGACACAGGGAGCACCTAAAAGGAACGCCCTAGTTGTCCAACCTTTGACTGGCAGATAAATTACCCCAAAGCAAATCAATGTGGTCAAGGAAACCACCTCTATAGTCTTTCTCAATCAGTATCCAGGCAACCCTTTTGTCTTTAGCGCCTAGACATTTGGGGTCGACGTAAACAAATTTACCAATAATATTTCCAATGAAGGAAAGAGATTCCTTCGTCCACAGCTCAATAGGCAGAGCAGGTAATTTGACCCAAATGAAATTGTTCTGAGGGGTGTTCCTGAGGGGGTCGAAACCTATATACCATTTGTGAAGGGCCAAGAAACTCCGTCCGTGTACCCACGGGAGGCCCCAAATGATATTAAGGTCTTTAACTTTCAAAAAATGGAAGTTGTACCAGTCTTGCATCAGACGGACAATGGTGAGCATATATGCAATGAGAGGGCTCCATCAAGCACTAAGCCATTTTCGAATCTAGCCATCGTCCATGTCAGGGAAGTGCCACTTTCCAATCAAGGCCCTAGATTGCAGACTAGCAATACGGTCCACCAGTTTGACACCATCCAAACATATACAGAGGGGGGGGGGGGTGGGAGGGGGGGATGTAATTTTAGCAGGACGATGTTTGAGCTTGCGACTGCGAGCAAAGAGAGAGTCGGCATTCAGATTAGAAACCAGGTGGGACGGTTGAAGATGCTCTGCCAGCTTGGATTGCCCTCAGACCTTTCCTCTCGCCCGGGAACCATAAATCCTCCTCCTTACCTTTAATGAGGTCGAATTCCATGGGAAATCTAATCGTTGTAAGTGGCCCTGTCTTTTTGCCCCTGCATACTCCCCCCGCACCATCTCATGATGCTCCTGTTGATTCACCCTCACCGGTGCCAAAAGAATTCTGCCCATCACTAAAGGAGAATATCATCCATATCATTCCCTCGTCTTCATCGTCGCCTGTCAAATATGATTGCTCCCCTATTAAAGTTTACCCTTCTCCCTCCATCCATGACTCGCCGAATCGCTGTGCCTCCAAAGGAAAATCCCCCATGTCCATCGCTTCCCCCACGTCCTCACCTTTCCCATCTCCTACCAACTCCATTGGAAATGACCTTGACATGCTTCTACAGAAGGAATCTCTTCATTTGCTCCCCTTGACTATCCATAAACCCTGAAAATCCACTTCTCCTGTCATCAATCCAAATTCAGCGAAGAATATCATTGTTCGCCGTAAAAACAACAGGGGTAGTAGACACTTTAGGGGTCGAAAAGGCATGTGAACTCTGAACTATCAGGAATCCTCCCTTATTGATATTCCCATTTCAAATTATTCTGAATCCGGGCTTCTTAGAGCAGAATTGCCCGAGAAGAGTATCCATAGATGAATATACTATCTATCAACATAAGGGGTCTTGGAGCTGACCCCAAGTTTATAGCTCTAAAAGATCTGTTTTTCTCATCTTCATACAGGTTGATTTTAATCCAGGAAACCATGCATGACAGATAGGATACTATCTCTTTCTTCAGGCGAATGCTTCCATCTTGGTATATGGCGGCAACGGAGGCGACTGGTCTCTCCGGAGGATTAGTAGTGCTATGGGATCCGAGGTGGATCTCTGCAAGAACATTCCGATGCCTTGGGGGAATATTGATTATTGCTAAATATAGAGGATGTGCTAACAGTATCCACATACTAAATGTCTGTGCTCCCTACAAAGACAGAGCTTCCTATTGGAACTTTTTTATTGCCTCTAGTATTTTGGAGATTGAAATGCTCCTCATCGCTGGAGATCTAAACTGCACATAGGGACCGGATGAAGTTTGGGGGAAGGGGAAAAAAGGTGACTCTATTGGGGATAAAATCAGGGAAGCAATGTTACAATATAACTTTGTAGACATTTGCCCAAAATCTTTGTCTCCCACATGGGACAATGGTAGGTCGGGGAAAGCCTATATTGCTAAAAGGCTGGATAGATTCATCATGCATGAAAATATGTTGGAAAAATATGGCATTCCGAGCTCTCATTCCCTCCCCGTTTTCATTTCTGACCATTAGCCCATTTCTTTACAATGGATGGATCAAAATTCACGGAAAAGTTGTCCTTTCAAGTTCAACATGTATTGGATAGAAGATGAACCATTTAACAACATGGTTCGTGATGTTTGGATGGCTAATAATCCTACATCGGAAGTTTCTCCATCGGAGAACTTAATTGGCAAAATGAGGAATCTTCGATCTAAAGTGAAAGAATGGCAGATCCAGAAAAAACAGACAAAATGTATAGAACTGAAAAAAAATTGAAAAAGAATTAAAAGAGTTAGCCAGTGGCATGACTTCCCAAACCATTCCATGGAGCACTCGGGCACGGATTTGGGAACTTGGAAAAAAGAAATAGAGATTATTGACAATTGAAGAAATCTCTTGGCGGCGTAAAATCCGAGCCACTTGGCTAAAGGAGGGAGATAAAAACACTAAGTTCTTCCATCGTTTTGCAAGCAAAAGACGAGCTTCTAATTCTATATGGAAAATTAGGAATGAAGAAGGAGATTATTTGCACTCTCAAGGAGATATCTCAACATTTGAAAATGGCATATAAACGGGAAGCTAACAGGGAGATAAAAGATATTATATGGGGCATAAAACCTTTCTCAAATATGTCTGATGAAGAGGATAATGCAAAGCTATTTGTTGTTGTAACGGAGGAAGAATTACTTACTGTAATGAAATTTAAAAAAAAAAGACAAATGCCCTGGCCTTGACGGCTGGACCATCGACATTTTCATCCACTTCTTTGAAATGATGAAAAGCGATATCTTGGGGATGGTGGAAGAAACCAAAATACAAGGGAAAATACATCATAATATTTCATCCACCTATATAGAATTGATTCCAAAAAGAAAGGACTCCCTAACATTCGCAGACTACAGGTCAATATCATTATGCAATGCCATTTATAAAATCATATAAAAAATTATAGCTGAGAGAATCCGTGACAATCTATCAATTCATATCTCAAAAGAACAGCATGGGTTTCTAAGTGGCATTTTAGAAGGAGTGGCTATCGCTCATGAAGCTTTACATTAAATGCAAACAAAAAATATTGGAGCTGCCATTCTTAAAATTGATCTAAAAAAAGCCTATGACTATCTAGATTGGAGCTATATGAGATGTTTACTTATTAAGATCGAGCTAAACGACTTGTGCACTAAATGGATCATGGCATGCGTGGAAGGAGTCAACTTTGCCATTCTCATAAATGGATATCCCACATCTTTTTTCTTGGCTGAAAGAGGTATTCATCAGGGATGCTCCTTGTCTCCCCTCTTATTCATTCTGGTCATGGATACCCTTAGTCTTCATCTGAAAAGAGCGGTTGCTGCGGGGAATATCGGCCCTCTTTCCATATCCAGAGGTAACTCTTTTACGCACAACCTTTTTGTGGATGATGTTCTACTGTTTGCTATGCTTTGTAGACAATCTTGGCATATAATGCATGAGATATTAAAATCATTTCAAAGGGCTACAAGATTATATATCAACGAAGGAAAATCCTCTTTTCACTTCGGTAAGGTTAATATGGACGAGATGGAATATATCTCTCAATTATATAACATTCAGGCAGTTTCCATCAAAGAGGGTATCAAATACTTGGGGTACCATCTTAAGCCCACGGGTTACAATACTTCTGACTGGTCATGGATCATTAACAGATTTTACAAGAGAATATCAGGGTGGGAATTTAAATGTTTATCTTTCGCTGGCAGAATGATACTCTCACAGTCTGTACTTGCACAAATTTCTATTTATGGGGCTCATCTGTATTACATTCCATTGAATACCATTAAAAAATTAAATAGTTTTATGGCAATATTTATCTGGGGAGGATGCAAGGAAAAGAGGAAATACCATCTTACAAAACTGGAAAACATCTCCCTCCCAAAAAAATTGGGGGGTTGGGGCATCATGAATCTGCGTCTCTTTGGCTTGGCACTATTATGCAAATCATTATGGCGAGTAGTCTTTGGAAAAAGTTTATGGAGTCAAGCTATCAAAATGAAATATCTTGGGAATGAAGATGTCTACTATTGGTACAGGAACATATTTTTGCGGCCCTCTCAAGGATCAACGATTTGGTGAAGTTTTCAAAAGGTTCTCCCTTTCTTCTTCAAGAATCTAATATGGAAATTACATACAGGAAACAACATTCTTATCGGTGTTGATGCAATCATGCGGGTAGAGATGGAACCCCCAATCGATCCACAATTTCTCACGCTCCTTCACCAAAAAGGTCTTTTCTACTGGGCATAAGTAATAAAAGGATGGAAGGATGTTGTTTCTCAATGGAAATTGGATAGAGAGCTGGGCTTGGATGGAACAAAGGTTGCCCAATGGAACAAGATTATTTAGCATATGAAAAATGTTGGGATTTACAAAACAGAGGACAGAGATAACATTGTTTGGCAGGTAAAGAAAGGTCGGTCCATGGTGTTAGTGAGAGATATATATCTCTCATTGATTGAACGGCGAAGGGAGACCTCTCGAAAACTTTTTCCATATTCTCTATGGAAGGCTGGTTGTCCTCTACAAATAACATTGTTTTCATGGCTAGTATATCAAAATAAAAATCTTACATGGAAAAATTCGCAGAAAAGGAGCTGGCATGGACCAGCCATATGCATAATTTGCCTATCCAATACAAAAGATAACATGCACATTTTTCTAAAATGCCCACTAACTCAGAGTTTATGGAAGCAGATGGCCTCTTATTTTGGCTTTCCTGAAATTTCACATCCCTCCATAACAGAGGCATATGAATGGTGGGGTTCACAGAAAATAAATTGGCGTCCCATTCCACGAATTGTCTTCTACTTCATATGGAAGTGGAGGAACAAAAGGATTTTTCAAAAAAGCAAGGAGGAATTTTGGCATATATTTGATAAGGTTATCTCCTTCTATTCTTCGATACTCCCTAACATTCCACAACAAATGAAGCACCAATCTACAATCTCAGACTCACATCAGCTATCCTTCCCACCGGCACACTTTGACGGAGCAACAAAAGACGACAAATGCGCATGTGGCGTTTATATTGGTATATCAAGTGATCTTCAATACTTCATGTTTTGGAATGGTGGCCATGGAACCAATAACAAAGCTGAGGCCATGGCTTTGCATGGTTTGCTTCTATTTTGTACATTCATGGACATCGGCCCTATCAATATCTATGGTGACTCCAAAATAATCATAGAACACGTGAAGGGAAATCAAACTATAAAAAATGACAGCCTTACTGGATGGCTGGGAAGGATTATTTCTCTATGGAAGCCTACACTATTCCGTATCACACATATAAAGCGTATGCAAAATGAGCAAGTGGATGATCTATCAAAGAAGGGTATGCAGTGTCCATATGGTAAGTGGCAACTGAGTATCTATGTAGAATCCTGTACATACGTCATACAACCTTTCTCTATGCCGGGTATATAAAATCGACAAAAATTTGGTATGCTTCACACTCCTATTTTCTGGAAAAAATGTTTTATGGCCAAGTGTTTCCATATTTTTTGAGGTTTTTGAATATTTCTATGATGATATGATATCTATACAGACCTCATATTTGAACATGATAAAAGAAAGATGTATAACTGAAAATGCTATCAGATTAGGTTATCTGGTCCGGGAAAAAAATCTCGCTACTTCTATATATACTGATTTTTTGACTATAATATAAATACTATACAACTTTTTATTGTGAAAAAAAACAAACAAATCCAAAAACTTGAAAAATGAAATAAAAAATTACCATATTGCTATTTAACAACAATTTTGAATCAAATTCTAAATACCACTTCTAAGAAAATTACACCAATAAAATGAAAAAAAAAACCAGTACAACAGTTTGAAAATACCGGATTTCATTATATGTACCACTAAAATAAACGTGAAACATTTTACATGGACTAATAGTTTCAAGAGATTGCAGATTGAATTACTGTCAAATTAATTGCTCTATGAGATTGGGAAAATATCTTTCTAGATACTTGTGCTTCTCGAAGCAAATTCAATGGATTTTTCCATTGTCTACTGTATATGTCTGCACTTTCCTCTTCAACACCTTATGTTATCTAAAGTGCTTTAAATTTTTTGAGGATAAAGTCTTTGTACATCCTGCTGATGTGCAGCCGTCGAGGCTCAAACTCAACATATGCAATGTTCGAGGACGTTTCAACTAAAATCACCCTTGACCCAACCTTATTACAAATACAATTTAGTTCAACTACAATCGCCTTTGACCCAAGCTTATTACAAATATAATTTAAGTTGATTGTGATCTAAGTATCAGATCTGTTTATAATGGATATTTATTAGATTTAATAGGGTTTATATTTCATTACATTTTAGATTTAAATTTTATAGGAAAGGTACTAGAGAGAGAGAGTTGCAGTTGGGATGAAAATAAACTATTTTAAAAAATACTGCAATTTTAATGAATTTATCATAATTTTGATATTAATATTTTATTAGTCGGTAAATATATATAATATATATATATATATATATATATATATATATATATATTATATATAATAATTTTAATTTTAATTTTTTTAATAATAACATTTAAAAAATTTATAAACTTTACAATAAAAAATAAGGTATATTTTTTTTCATTTAATCAAATACTAATGTATTTGGATTAATTAATTACTAATATTTAGCTTTAACTTTTAACAACTCACTTGGTCTCAATTTTAAGTCGTATTTGTGTTTATCAATTACTAAAAACTATATCAATCTAACTTTAATAATATTGATACTTCTTTAAAAAATCACAAAGCTCAAACCCATACTAACTTTCAACTAGAACTTTTCCTTTATGGAACAAAACCAAAGATTATTATAGTAAATGACAATTAAGTCGTATTGTACTAATCTAAGAGTTTGGTATTGTAAATGAAAATTAAATCTTATATTCAGATTGTGAGTTGTAGTATCTTTAACGGGGAATAAAACAAACTTTAAAATTAGCAATAATTTTGGAGTGTAAAAATAATATTATTACGTTTTAATAATATTATGTTGATTTTTTTACTTTTCTTTTTTCATTTTGAAAATATATGGGTTTAAATTTAATTATTGGTATTATGAATTTTTATATTAATTTAAGGTTTAATTAATAAGGTGATTAATTCTCAACACTATTGTAAGATTTCAATTTTATTACATAGCATGGTCTTTAAGTGTCTCTTTCCTAGTAAAACTAAAAAAAACAACACTTAGAGTTCGCCCTAATAATTTTATATGGGTAAGAGGCTATATTTTCCGAAACATCCAAAAAACATTGACAACCCACATTGCCAACCCACAATTGGTAAGAGCTCAATACAAATTTTCATTCAAATTGTTATTTTATCTTTTAGTGTCTTGCTAGTAATATATGACGGTGGGGTGAATGTGTAACTCTTCTTTTTTTGTGTTTGCTTGGGTGATTATCAAGGTGGTGTGGGATCTAAGGGAGAGGGCTCGTGGATACACACAATACCCTCTTGAGACGCGGACTACAAATTATGTTGTGTGGTTTCAGTTTGTAGAGTTCAACCTCAGGTGAAGACTTCGAACTCTTGGCGCAAAAATGATAAGTTGGGGTTTCCCTGTATGGTGTAAGTGTCATTTTGGTTTTGTGCATTGAACATGGTTTGCTTTATCAATTTTGTTCCTTTCGCGAAAGGGCATAATTTTGAGGCAAAGTACGAGCTGGGGTTCTGGAGGACCATATTAGGGTGGCAATTTCATCCTGGAGGCTTCGCAAGGGACCCCTCTATGAGGGTTGGTGTTAATTCGATTTTTCAATAAGGACTAGTGTCAAACCATATGCGTTGGATGTGCTAGTGGGCACTAGAATTAGTGTGGCTATGCACTTTCAAGAGGGCTGGTGGAGACAGACTCGTGGGAGTGTGCCATTTGCTCCTTTCTCTTTGATGCCCCTTTCCTTGTGCTCTTGAGGTCTACTGGTGATGTTGTGTCAGTGTGTTCGAGCCCGACAAGGAGCAGGACCTCGAGGCCAACTAGGGGAAACGGTTAGTCAGGCGGGGGCGATGAACAAGAATGCGGCGAGTGGCATGGATATTATGGGGGAAGTGGCTCAGGCTTGGGCCCAGTCGTCGGGTTGCATAGAGAAGCCAATCACGATGGACTCTGTTGTAGAACAACTTCGAAATATCTTGGCCACCGTAAAGACCATTCGTCAACAAAGATACGATGATAGTAATGAGATTATCGCATTCCTTACTGGCATTCAATATAATCAGTGGACATTCTAGATTGGCTGGGTCTTTACGCGAAGCTAACGTCATGCTAGTGAGCGTTTGGATGGCTTGGAGGGGCGTCTTGCTCACATTAAATTTCATGTTCATGGGGATCTTGGCCCTCATGTGGCCTGGGTATTGCTCATGCACCAGACGCTCATCTTTGACTTATGTTGTTTGTTGGTTGCTTTCTTGTTTTGCATGTGTTTTGGACAATCTAACTTTTTTTCCTATGGGGTTCTTGTAAAAAATGACACTTTCTACTCATTTTTTGCACCGCTTTCCTAGCTAAAAAATCAGGTCGGAATGAAGACAGGAGAGTAGGGGGCTTCATGCTTATCTGTTGTAACTTTTTGAATAATTAATGAAAGGATTTTAGGCACCAAAATAAAATATATATGAGAGTGAGGATAGAGGGTGATATTGGGTAATTATATGATATAATTTATATAATTTACCCAATTATATAATCTACCCAATATGACCTTCCAACTCCACCTTCATATAAATAGGAGGTGATATTGGATAAATTATATAATATCACATTAAAATATACAAATTTATGAGATACTTGTCCATAGTGGTCTACATCACATTAAAATATACAAATTTTATAAGATACTGGTCCATAGTGGTCTACATCACATTCATTATATTTTAATAGTCTCTTGGTTATATTTCATTAAAATATACAAATTTTATAAGATACTTATCCATAATGTTCTACATCACATTCATTATATTTTAATAGTCTCTTGGTTATATTTCATTAGTTTTTATAGTATTCAACTCAATTTCAAAATTTAATTGAATATGAATCGCTTAGAAATAATAAAATATTGAAAAAAAAAATATTTATTAATCTTCTCCACAAACTTTTAATCCCTGAAAAATATCATTATACTTAATCATAATTGGTTTTATGGAAAGTTAAAACAAAGTGAAATTTACACTTCCTTGTGAAGAAACTAACCCCTCTATGAAATAAATAAGAATATGTGGCGGACGTTTCAACTAAAATAGCCTTTGACCCAAGATTAGTACAAATATAATTTAAATATCATATATGTTTATAGTGGACATTTATTAGATTTATAGGGTTTATATTTCATTACATTTTAGATTTAAATTTAATAAGAAAGGTATTGGAGAGTCGCAGTTAATTGTGAAAGAAAATAAATTATTTTAAAAGATATTGACATTTTACTGGATTTTATCATAATCTTGATAATAAATTATTTACCAGTAAGTATATTATATTATATTATATATTAATTTTTAATTTTATTTAATTTTTATTTTCCCATAAATATGGTATAAATTTTATATATAAAAAAGATAAAAGTAATAATTTATTTTATTTAACTTTTTTTATTATTGATAAGTGGGTGAATTTTAAAAATCATTCTTACTTTGTGGTTGAGAGGCCACGATTCAGGGGCATCTAAGCTGTCAAAGTCACTCGGGGATCGCACCCGGCCTGAGCCGCACCAGCGGAAACCATGCTGGATTTTTGGTATCGGCAAGACTAGAACCGGTGACCTTTACATACGGAGTGCCTTAACAACGCACTCCTTCACCAACTATTCTACATCTCTTTGATTAATTTATTTCATTTAATCATTTGAATTAATTAATTACTAAAATTTAACTTTAACTTCTAACAACTTACTTGGTCTCAATGTTATTTTAACATTGTATTTGTGTTGATCAATTACTAAAACTTAGTTTTTAGCTTCCAATAAGGTACCCGGTCTCAATTATGGATATCAATCTAATTTTAATAATATTGATACTTCTTTAAAAAAAAATCACAAAGCTCAAACCCATACTAACTTTCAAATATAACTTTTCCTTTATGGAACAAAACCAAAGATTATTATAGTAAATGAGAATTAAATCGTATTGTACTAGATCTAAGAGTTTTGTCTTCCTATATGTCAATATGGGGTTTAATTGCCTCTCAAGTCGTTTTGTCTTTCACATAGACCAAAGCGCGTTCAAAGATTAAGATTCATCTAATATATATTTCTGAGGAAAGTTTATAAGAAAATAAAATTCCTTGGTAGAATATTTCAAGTTTCATTACCTTCCAATTCCCTAATAACCCATTTTCTATAAAAGTCTATTCTCTTGGATTAGATATATGTTGTAATAATCATCTCGATGCAACCTTAGTTTTGGGAGTACAACAAAGGTTATAAGATACTCTATGAATGCCTTTCATCCCCCTATCTATCTTGACTTTAAGAATGTTTCCAAAGACTTTTCAAGTCACTAGTAGATGTGACCCAACATAGGGACTAGTGCAATAGGTAGCTACTAGGACTTTTGTATATATCTAGAATTTGGTAAGGAAAGTCATGAACATCAATCTTTCAATTCCACATGTTGAATGAACATATCCTAAAGATCCTTAGGTGATGCCTAAACCAAAAGGCAAAGTCAAGGAACTTAAAGATACAAACAAGTTGGTTGTAAGACAACACTGTGTAGTAGAAAAGGTAGTGTTGTCCTTGTGTTATTTTGGGTTGGCACTAGGGTTCCTAAGAGATTTTTCATTTCTAAATAACTAAACAATTAGTTCCCTAGGAGCTAAAGTTATTTTATGAGCTAATAATATGCCTAGAAAATCCTTGAGAATGTCCAATTCACTCTCATGGTATCATGGCATGGATACATGTATCACATTATAGAGAATATTTACTTACAACAATACTTACGATTGGGTGGAAAATCACCCACCATCAGTTAGTCTTTTGGACAACAAATTTCGAATATATAAGCATCTCATTCTTGTCTTGTAAATCTGCATGCATGCCTAGAATTGAAATTCATGAATGATTATAAAAAGAGAAAAATAGTTATATGGAATAAAGAGATGAATGGTTACATTTTTTGTGTATAAAATGAACCATAGTGCTAATTTATGAATTAAAGTTGAATGTTTGGTTAAATAATTGAAGGATATTGGTCTATAATTTTTTTGTAAATAGTAAATTTAGATGTTGGTTATTTTTCTTTAAATGTATGCTACAACTCATTTGAAAATTAAGTATTATGAAAATTACAATGTTAAAATGTTGAGAATGAAGGTCGTGAATGATGTTTCATTAATTTCTTTAGAGTTTGAGGAAAGTATTAATCTAGTGTTTTTTGTAGGGAATAATGAGGTTCAAGGTGTTGTAGATGATTGGTTGAACTAGATAATAGTAGATTAGTTGTTATTGTGCCCTATGCTAGTTTGCATGCACCCATTAATTTAGTGATATCACACTCATTCATAATGAAGCATTGTGACCTTTGTGTGATTACTTTGATTATTAATTGTTGAAGCATATTTGGGTTGTAGGATGTGTTGGAAATTATGTCAGAACATTAGGTTATGTTGGTTCATCACACCTCTAGTAGAGACAATCGATTGAGCCAACTAGAAGAGCAATTGAAAAGATGGTTGATTAGACAATCAATGGGCCAACTTGCAAAGTAGTCAACTAAGTGGTTAATTTAATGGTTGATGGGTTGATTAATAGAGAGGCCAACTAAGTGTTTCACTAGATGATTGATGGGTCAACTTACAAAGTAGTCAAGTAAATGATCATTTGAGTGGCCAATGGTGTGTTCTATTGGATGGTTAGATTAAATAGGAAAATCAACCAGTTGATGAGATACTATCAATTTACTAGAATTAGTACAACCATGTATTATTACTTGTGGATTGAATCTCCCCTAAATCAAGTAAGTTGGTTATATTTAGAGACTATACATAAGGACCCTATGGTTTGACCAATCATATTGAATTGAGATTAATTCATTGAATATTACCATGATTGTGATGTTTTGATCATATTGTGTTGTGATTAAATGTTGTAATGATGTCTTTACACACCACCAATCATATTGGAATATATTTTCCCATTTTTTCTTTTACATTTTATAGATTATTTTGTAATTTGATTTACACCCTTCCCCAACATAGTATTAGAGTTTATGGTTCTGGTGTAGTGTTTTCCACCAATATTTTTGAGTATGATTTGTAGTGATTGATTCTTGTCTATTGTTTTGTTGATTGTAATTTAATTGAGACTATATCTATAAAACCTTAGAAGATAACTTCCAAGAAAGATCCTATTATTTTGAATGGACTTAATTATGTTATTTGGACACCAACTATTGAGAATTTGCTGAAAAGAAAGGGATTTAGGAGTACACCAAGACCATGATTCTAGATTTGAAGAATGACTAGGTAAATTTTGTCATCAACCGAAAGAAAAATGAATTTGTTGGGGTCATTACTTCCTACATTTCTCAAGATATTCCCTTTCATAGAAGTGGGATTGATGATCCTCATGAAGCCTGGAAGAAGTTGAATTCATTGTTTGATAAATTTGATGTGAGCTAAGTTACGTAGATAGATAAAGAGTTAATCTCTCTTGATACCCATTCCTTTGAGGGGATTGATGGATATTTGGCTCATCTTAAAGAACTACAATTGAAATTGGGATACAGTGGGAAGAATTTTCAGAAGAAAATGGAAAACTCATTGAATGGGTCCTTATGAATACGAGCACCTTATGATGTGGTATATTCCACATTTTGTATCAATTAGATGTCATGTAAGGACGATGGTAACAAATATATCTTTGACACTCTTTGTGAATTATTGATCTAGTACTAATAAAGGTTTCTAAATGAACGGAAGCTTGGTGGTAAACATTAACACATCTTGCTTAAAGGATAAGTTAAGTATATTGATAATTAAAGATTCCATTTTGATACACATGGAAACAAAAAGGCATGTCATGACCAAAACACTAAAGGGAAGACCAGTGAGTCGATATCCACCAGGAAGACTTAAAAGAAGAAGACATGGAACTATTATGGAAAGTCATGGCATGTTGAGAAAATATATTGGAAGAGAAGGTAAAGTGACTTGAAGTAGACATGTTAACTATATGTTCAACTAGTAGGTTGACCACAAAATGTACCTTTAAATTTTGAACCTCCTAGTAATTGCATGCTCATAGTTCATAGAATGAGTGGGTAGTCGATTCTATGTGCACTCACCTTATAGGTTATGATGCTCATCTTTTCTCCTCCTTTGAAAAAGTGATTGAATGGAAGATTTATATCACGAATGATTTTTCTCTTGATAATATTGTTTTTGGTGATATACCTTGTCAACGTGGTAGGATTGTTAATGTATGTCATGTGCCTATTTTGAGTACAAATTTGTCATTATTTGTTTAGGATCTAAAGAGTGACGGGTCGATTATCACTAAAGGATTTCTTGATTCAAAGGATTTACTATACGAGTTCTATTATCTACCTCAACCAAATTCTAGACTAATTACCCTCATTACCCAAACTAATGAATGGAATATAGAATGGCTTGGAAATTGAATTTTTAAAGTTTGAAACTAATGATAACATAGAACATGGTTTCTAGTTTGCCCAAAGTTCTTCTACCTAATGGAGTCTATAGAGGATGCGCATTAGGAAAGCATCATTAGGCCCATTTTGACTTTGGAAAATAATGGCATGCATAAAAACTAATGATCTTATTTATAGTGATTTATATTGCATAATAAGTGTTGGCATCATGGCTAATGTGTTGTCCTTGATGGAAACCTACTTGAAAAAGATGTACTTGATGTCAACATTGTGATAATATGATGAATGTGGAACTCATGCAGATTGGTACAGATGCTATGGACGGATAAATGATAGTTCATTGACAAATGGATGACAAAAGTTAAGTTTGAGAAAGTATACATCATTCCTATGAATAAGGGTTGCATACATACGTAGGTCATGTGAGAAAAAGTCACGTATATAATCTAAACCATTGAAATTTCTATACTAAGGGTCATTACCATGGTATTTTCCATAGTAATTGAGGTGGCAACATTTATTTGATCCTATCAATAAATACCATCAACTTTACCAAAGGATTTACCTAAGGTATTGACAAAATAAAACCCTATATAAGGAGATGTAGATCAAGGTGTTGAGTGTACAAGTGAATAGTTGTTCATGTGTGATCTGATCTAAACAGGCTTGCACTAGGGAGGAAGGAGATAACTTAGATATGGAGGATCTGGAAGTACATTAAGTACTAATGGATAAAACTTGATTGATCTATTTTTCTTTGAATATCTAATGACGAAATATTTGGTTGAATGTGTTTGAAGCGATCTATGATTTAACAATGAAATTTGTAGAAAGTATGATTGTGATTTGCAGCGAAGCTCTTATTCAATAGCTCAAGATATGTACGTTGTTTTTCTTTAGTAAGGCCACATGCATACTCAAATATGGTTCTGCACAATGGCGTATAAATTATGTGACATTTTATTCAGTATGTTGGTATATATACGTAGGTGTTATGCAGATTAATCACGTACACATGCTGATCTCTTTTGTGGATGTCACATATTTGCACTAGGGTTTGAGTTGTTGATTTATGGTAGTTGATGATATCTATTCTATTTTGCTGATGTTTGTCAATGATGCATTGATAAACATGATCTGTATATGGCAGTGTTGATTGTGGTTTGGTATATTGATAAGTGATAATGCTATGTTATGATTGGGTTTTCAGTGAGTCAATATTGATGTATCTGGAGTGATTTAGTTTTTCAGTAATTCAATTTGACAGTGTTTTGAGTAGTCAGTGATTTGAGATCTTTACACAGATGTTATGCAGAGGAAGCACATATATATGCATGTTCTCTTAAGAACAATCACATATATATTTTAAGGATTCATTTGTTCTGGTTGGCTTCTGTACTAAGTTCAATGAGGTTACAGTGATTCAGTTGGTTCAGTTATTGTATTTCAGATTCAATATTCAGTTTGGTTTGGGAATTATTGTTGATGTGGGTCCAGGGTGAAAATTTGATGAAAAGTGGCCTACAGGTTCTTTGATGATTTTTTGACAAGTGGATCTAGTGCGAAACATTCTAAACTGTGACCCACAAGGTGTTGAGATTTGTTGCCTTGACTGAGGGGTTAGGAACTCCCTTCTGGTTGGAGCCGGTAAATGAGTTTAGGGGGTTGTAGCTCCCTTCTAGTGGGTATTGGAGAACAAGTGGAGGTTGTAGCCTCCTGCATGCGGGTGCTTGCGTTCTAGAAAGAGTCTACACCAGTACAAAATGTAATGCAATATTTTCTTTATATAATAACAAAAGAAGATAGAGACAATGACAATGGTGGTTTTCTCCCACATTAGGCTTCCACCTAAAATCCTGGTGTTATATGTGTGTTGCTTAGATGTTATGATTTATCTGTTCTTTAATACATACTAGATGATTAATGAATTAGCAGTGCAATGATTAAATTAACTCACTGATGCAAGTTATGACAAATTAAGTAAACTGGATCTTTTTATTTGCATTCACTTAAGTTGTGTACACATGTGGGTTGCATAAAGAATAGTAGCATGCAAAATTATGAATATACCAATTGAAATTTTAAGTGAATTAAAATATTGATTCACCCTCCCCTCCTCTCAATATTTTTTCTAACAATTGGTATCAGAGTAGGTCCCTCAGAAGAATATTGATCTCTTAAAGGGAGAATCAATATGAGCAATCAAGAGGGAGTATCTTCTATTAAGCCACATTTTTTTAATGGAACTAATTTTGTATTTTGGAATGTCAGAATGAGAGCATATTTGCAGGCACTAGGAGCAGATGTATGAGAAATTGTTGAAGGTGGATATGAATACCCAACCTCCATTCCCACAGATGATGCAGGGAAGTGTTAGACAGTTGGCAATGTCTGGATGGCCAATGGCCTAGTGAAGGCGTCTGCAAGTGTGTTGCCATTGATGTCAACAGTCATGCTGGGAAGATGTGTTGGGAAGTTGGCATTGCCTAACTTTTGGCAGGAGCAGTGCCTAACTGTTGGCATTGATGTCAAGCAGACTAGCTTGGATGCTAGTTCTAGCAGATGTTGGAAGTGATGGCTTAGGAGGAATCCTATGGTTTTTCATGGCTCAAAAGGATTCCTATGATAGATGCAAGCTTTAGGTAGAGAATCATCATAGCAGTGTGCTTGGTGGAAAATAGATAAAATGATGAACTACTGTACTGGTCAGGATGATTACAGTGATGGACCAGATGGAAGTCCATCATAGCTTCAGACTTCATCAAAGGATCACCATGGTGGGCGTGATTTAAACTTTCTGGAGAGTCAAGGAGCAGAAGAGTGGCAGAGAGTTTGGATCCATCTTAGAGGTAGAAGATGGGCTCAAAGCATACATCAGACCCTCTCCATTGGAAATTTGTCTGGAAGATATTTCCAATGATATGCAGAAGTCCAGAAATGGGTTCCTAGTTCAAAAGTGGCCCGCTGCAGTTCAGGGATTTGAAACCTTAGGTAGGAAGGAATATCGACATATTGGAGATAAGAGCTCCAGAGATATCTAAAATCACATAACGGAGGACCATAGATATCAGTGATCACAACATCCAAGCTCCAGAGATATCAACAATCACATATCAGAGGTCAAAGATATTGGCGCATTGGAATATCGATGATCACATATCGAAGGTCCAGTGATATCGACGCATCGCAATATCACAGTCAGGCACATCGATGAGTGCAATATTGAAACTTTCCAAGTGGTGAACCTTTTAAATGTTGCGATATGGGTGAAGCGTCGATAGTGTTAAAAGCCGCCGGGAATGCCAAAAGTGAATTAACAAAGGATTTCATCACAAAACCAAAGATATGCAGGCCTTTTTCTCTCTCCTCTAGCAGGACACATGGTGGCATGTGATTAGCTCTGATAAAGACACATAGCACCATTTGATTGGCTCTGATAAGGACACATGGCAATGTCTGGTTGACTCTGATAAGGGACACGTGGAAGTTTATGTTAGCATGACGTGGCGATATAGTAGTTAATGTGGGAGAAAATTTTGGAATTTTGAGGGGACCTAATGGGCCATAGCCAGGTGAGACATGTCACCACTAAGAATTCACCATGTGGGAGTGATGATGTCATATCAAAGATCACATATCAAAGGTTGGGGATGTCGACACTTTGTAACACTTGATAAAGTTCAGATAAGGGGACTCTAATGTGTTGGTACTTGGTCGAGGAAACTAATAGATCAAAGGGTGTAGAGCAAGGCTTAGCACCTAATTGATGTGGATCATATTGGAGGTTGGATATTTCAAAATGAGTTATTGAAAAAGTTTTGATAAGAAAAGCTTCCGATGTTGTTATTGCTTGGTCTAGAAGAACCCAGAAAACCAACGACACAAAGCAATAATAAGAGGAAAAAGGCCCCCGACAAGATGTTAAAGGACTTAGCACCTAAGTGCTATACTAATAGTCACAGGCAGCGGTCCCATGGAGGAAAATGGAAAGGCACTAGACAAAAATGGCCAAGGACATCGAAACTCGTTGTTTTCATAATTCCTTTTAAGAATAAAATTCTGATAAGGCAAAGCTTTGAAATTGCACTATGGTGTAAAAGCTCTGATATAGCAGTACATAAAGTATTGAAGGTTGGATGAGTCGGTAGTTGAAGAGTAAATGAGCGATAGGATTTGGTCCCTGGAATAAATGGAAAATGTCAAAGATCAATAGAAAAACTCTGAGACAAGGCAACAAGGATAATGGTCCACATAGAAGCCATGTTGAAGTACTATGAAACCATGAATAAGCATGGACAACCTCAGTGAAAGGAGATTTGTTCACAGAGAGGATTGTGCAGGTGGACTGAGAATTAATTCTCAATATGGAGAAACAGTCAGGTGTCCATTCTCATGGTTAATGCACAGGTAGAGAACGAGACAAACACAACAACAACATGGAAGAGCCATGTTGAGATACAGTGTGCAGTGTAAACACATGATAGTGTGGCAGCATCAATCGGGGGGTAGCAGAGGAAAAAAACCCAAGAACTCAGATGAGCAAGGTGGGGGAAAGAAACATAGTTTCAAAAATGAGCTAAGTGGAAAAGCTCTGTGAGAGATTGCGTTGTTGTGTAAGGCTGAGTGAGAGCCTGTTCTGTAGAAAAAGGCCGAGAGTGCCTATGCAGAGGAAAGAGACCTCGAGAGTTGCGCTATGTGTGTAAGGCCAAAATTTTCATGTGCTCTATGTTAAAGGCGGTAGTTTCTTATGCTATGTGAGAAAGGCCGAGAGTTGAGGCTGTTTCCTATTTTGGGAGAAAGGCCGAGTGTGCATTGTGGAGAGAAATAGGTCGAGAGATGTGTGTGTGTGTGCTATGGAGAGAATTGGTCGATATCTGAGGGACTGTAGATGAAGATCAAAGAAAAAAGTTGAATGGGCTATGCTGAGTGACTGTTATTGAGCAGATCAGTGGGCTGATCCAGAATGTGCAGAGTGAGCAGAGAACAAAGTTGTTATCAGGTAGAGTGGCTACCGAATTACAGAGAACATTCATTTCTTATTTGACTGTGGGTTGGTGCTTGCATACAAGAAGTTGGTACTTCCATTCTCTAGTGGGTGCTTGAGAAGGCTTGGGGGTTGGTGCCTCCTACAAGTTGGTTGTCGCATAAATCCAAGGAGCTGCAAATTAGTGCTTGTAACAAATTAGTGAAGTTGGTGCTTCACATGGTGCTTCTGGTAAGCTGGACAGGTGTCTACAAAAAGAGGGAGTTGGTGTTTCCTTCTAGTCAGTGCTAGCACACAATCAAAGGGAGTTGGTGCTTCCCATGAGTGGGTGCTCACAAAACATATTGATGTAATAGAGTATGTGCTCTTATTTTACATCAATAACAACAAAAAGCTTGGTGGTTTTCCCCCGGAAAGTTTTCCACATGAAAAACCTTGTGTCTCATGTGTATGATACTCATGGTGTGTATGCTTGTATGTTGATTTCATGTTGCTGCAATATTACATATTGTTGTTGATTATATGGATGGGTGCCAAGCTTGAATAAGAAAAGTAAACATGCATAAAAGTTCAAAATTAGCCTTAATTCTAATTCACCCCCACTCTCAGTATTATCATTGTTTCCAACAATTGGTATCTGAGTCATGTTCCTTTAGGAATAACTTAATCGCTAGAAGGTAGATCAAAGGGAAACAATGGCTAATCCAGCTTGGCTAACATCAGAAGGAGTTCCATTTTTAAATGGATCAGACTATGAAGTTTGGGAGGTTTTAATGTTGGAATATTTATTAGCCTTTAATGTTGAAACATGGCACTTCGTAATACATAGAGAAAAGAATGATCTGAATGTAAAAGCCAAGAAGGTCATAATGAGAGGGCTATCTAAGATGAATGCCTATAAAGTGAGGCATTTTGTGTTAGCAATAGAAGTGTTGGACAGACTGTAATGTCTGTATGGTGGAGAGAGCCATGTGGCTCAAGAAGAGGATGAGGAGCCCTGCTACTCTAGCAATGAACCAGAACATGGAGAAGTTGTTGCTTAGCACACTCTTGTTGATGATGAAGAAGTCTTAGAAGAGAGACCATGCTGCTAAGAAGGTATGCTATTTCTTTGAGATAAATGTAAAGAAATAGGCCATTCATTATCTAGATGTTCATGTGAATCACTTGAAGATAGAGAGAGTCATGCATCTAGTAGTTTTAATGAAGATAAACCCATTTTAGTAGCAATAGCAGATAAGGGATCCTCTGAAGGAGGAGTATATCCCATGGAGAGAATAGGGGTATCACTGAAAGTGATGAAGAAGGGTTAACCCTTAGACCCGTGGAAGACCCCATAAACACAGAGATGGGCTTAGACCTCTGTGGTAACTCAGCTAGCACCTCTAATAGTGAAGAAAAGGATCTAAATGAAAGGATCTTTTTTAGAAAAAGGTTGATCTCGACTCTAAAGGAGATCAAGGACCTATCAGAGGAAAATCTCAAGCGAAAGGAGCAATTGAAAATATATGAGCTTGAGAATGGGAAGTTGAGAAGAACAATGGTTGAACTAAATGCTCAACAAGAAGAGGCTAGTTGATTGAATGGGATGTTAACTAATCAATTGAGTGAGAAGGGAACTTACTGTGAGAGACTACAAAATGAATTAGTCTCATTGAGATATGAGTTAGAAAAGTCAAATAAATAGTTGTCTCATTTTTAGAAGCTTGAGGGGAGAAAGAAAGTCTTGGATGACATGCTTGGAAAGAAAATATCCCCTATCATCAAGACTCGTTTGGGTTTCAACGAAAAACCTAGCTCCAATAATGCAAAGGCTGAAATGTTAAATTCCCAGGTAAAGGTAGTCCAAGGTTCCAAAAAACACAAAGAAAGAAAGGTTGTTGGATAGCAGCAACATCATAGAAAGAACCAACAATAAGAGAAGGAAAGGCAATAACAGAAGGCCAAGAAGTGGCAACAGGAAGTTAAACAGAAAGGAAAAGTGCAAGGCAGTAATGAAAACTATCATGGAAGGCACATGAAGAGCCAACATAGGTCCTTTCCTACTTAAGGAAAAAGCTTACAAAGAAAAGGTAACCTCTGTCATAAAAATCCTTTTAATGGATATTGTTTTTCTTGCAATAATTTTGGGCATAAAGCCATAGACTGTAGATGGCATGCAAGGAAACAATATGTGATGGGTAGAATCAACCCAAAAATGCACAAAAAGGCTAGAAGAAGGCATGCTGGCCACAATAGGAGTTTTGACAAAAAAATTGTCAAAAAGAGTAACTCCTCTGCCCCATTGTCAAAAACATTTGTCCCATCCCACCGGGGCCCATTTTCACTCTTTGGCAGCACCCTTCCATAAGAAGTCATTCCATAGTGATCGGAATCGATGAGTAACTCCTAAAGGGATAGGAATGGTTTCTATTTAATAATTTGGTATTTCTTGTAAGACTTCTTTCAGTAGTGTAAGGCGACTCGGAAGATTCACTATTCTGAAAGTCCAATTGTTGATCTTATGCCAAGTCTTCTCTAGGAGATCTTCCTAAGATGCAACCCAGTTAGAGTGAATGACCAGTGGCACCCCCAAGTATTTGGAAGGAAGATGCCCATTTTTAAAACTCAATACTCGGGTCAACTGTGTCTAAAAAATATCTGGGTAGTCAAAAAAAAAAATACTTGTCTTTTATTTGTTGAACAATGTGCTAGGTGCTTCCATGAAAAGTTAGAGAATCTTAATTATTCCACAACCCTCTTTCATTTTGGGTAACCTATAGAGGACCATATGATTAACATATTGTTGATGTGAAATAGGAAATTTTGTACCATATTATATTAACCCATGTAGATGCCCTAATGAGAAATATTTATATATAACTCCCCCAAGTCCCTCCATGGCTAAAATGAATAAGAAGGGAGATAAGAGATCTCCTTATCTCAAGCCTCTAGAGGAAGAAAAAGTGGCAGAGGGTGAACCATTCATAAGGATAGAGAAAAACATTGTTGATATTAGGGAGGATACCCACCATATCCATTGATCAAAGAATCCATAGGCACTGAGTACCTGAAACAAATAATTCCAACTAATTCAATCATATGATTTAGAAAAATCAAGTTTAATAAGCACACCTAGCCTCTTTGTCAACTTGAGAGAGTGAATTTTTTCTTGTGTCGCAATGATACCATCAACAATCTGACGACCCTTCACAAAGCCAGTTTGAGTGGTCCATATGAGGGATGGCAAGATTATCTTCAATTGATTGACTATCACTAATGAGATGATTTTGTATATGACATTGCAGAGTGTCATTGGTCGAAACCCATGAGGTCTCTCTGAATGTCTGGTTTTTGGAATGAGGGTGAAAAAGGTACCATTGAGAGTAGGGTGTAAAGGAATTGTTTGGCACAATTATTTTACTAGTTCATGGATTTAGTTTCCCAAAAAAATCCAACATGTTTGAAAGAAATATGAGGGATATCCATCAGTTCCAGGTACCTTATTCTTAGACATATTCATGACTACCATCTCCACCTCTTGGAAATAATTTGGCCTCATAAGAGAAATGTTTTGGTCATTACTTACTAACCTTGGGATATGTTGGATTGCATCATTGATGGTTTTTTGCCTCTGGTATGAATGGTTTGTGAGGAGATCCTTATAATAGGAAATCAATTCCTTCTCATTGTCTTGGTGTTGTATCTTTCTATCCCCATCTTCAGAGATAATAGAAAAGGTTCTATTGTTGTGTTGGCATTGGATCATGGAGTTGTGAAAAAAATTGAATTCCGTTCTCCTTCTTTAGGTCAATGAATCTTTGATTTCTGCCTCCACAATTCTTCCTCTTGTTTATGGCGTTGTTCCAGTTTGATGAGTGTGGCTCCCTCTTCTGATAGCAATTTCAGAGATCGTCCCTCAAGAATCATTCTTTGTTGTATCTCTGCCATTTTTTGTTCCAAAAGTATCTTTTCCTTGAAGATATTACCGAAGAATTTCTTATTCCATTGTTTTATTGTAGTCTTCAAAGCCTTCAACTTAAGTTGGAAAAATTTCATTTTGGATTTACCTTTGATGTGTAGTTCCTCCCACCATTTTTTTAGCAGATCTATAAAGAGAGGATCCTAGAACCAGAATCATTCAAGGCAGAAGGGGTGGTTGGAGGGACCTTCTTTAAGGTCAATTTCCAATCTAATTGATCAATGATTAGACCCCATGCAAGGCAAAATAGAGGCTTCAAAGAAGATGCCTTGTGAAGGATTCCTTCAGACAAAAGAAATCTATATAGTCGGTTGGTTATTTGATGAGAACTGTAGAAATTTTGAATAATATGACACTTATTCACAGAGATTATCTCGATTATACACTAATTGCGGAATACATGCATAATACATAACCTCCTCTACGTTGATCATCAATTTTGCAGTATTAAGAAACATTCGCATGTGCACATTGAAGCATCAATCACACATATCAACACAGTATGTACCCGGGGAAAGCATAAAGCTGAAAACCCCACAACTATCTGTATATTATATTGATTGAG
>APFE030973283.1:76030-89089 GCA_000404065.3 Pinus taeda
GTTCTATATTTAGACTGAGCAGTCACTCCACTGTGGTGTCACTCCACTGTGGTATAAAAATAGAAGTCCATCTATCTTTTCCAACTTGATCAATCATCCATAAACAACAACCTGCAATCCATAGACATGATCCATATGTCTAAAAATAGACATAGTCTAAAAATAGACTTGCGCCAAAAATAGCCTGTGGGCCCTTAGTGAAGGCGACTCCTTTCCACTAAGCTCCATCATCTTGTTGCATTCTCAACAAGCATTTCTTATTGCACACTTTTGAACAAGAACCTCCCCATCAATTATTCCACATGAATAAAACATTGACTGTGGGTATGTCCACAAGCTTCAACTGTTGCATATAACCATCAAAGACTATCGATTTTTTGTCTAGTATTCTCACCCCTCCCTTTTTATCATGCAATGATCTGATAAGATTGAAATCTCCTCCAATAATCCATAGGGATTTCGCTACTATTTATTTGATATTAACAAGTTGCTGCAAAAATATGATTTTATCCCCCACAAAGGAGGGACCGTATACTACTGTTAGAAATACAAAGTCCTTAGTACCTATATAAAAAAACCAACCTGGAAGGCTTTTTGACATGGCCATCCAGCCATCCAGTCTTTGAATTCGACCTCATTGGGGTTCCACCAAATAGCTATACCTCCAACATTACCTTTTGCTTCCAATGCCATAGATTTGCATCCTATCCAACAATATGATGCAACTAGTGTCAATCTATCATCCATCATTTTGATTTCCTGCAAAATCACAATCATCAGCTTCTCCTTTCTTATTCTATATCGAAGATATTGCTGCTTCCCCTTTGATATTAAGCCCTCAAATATTCCATGAGAGCATTTTCATAGAGAGAAAGTAGAAGGTTTGAGGGGTACATCTAGCAAGGTTGTTACTTGGCCAATGTTAGCTAAAACTTGTTTAGGAGATGACGTTGTCTCCTTCTGGTTCTTTTTGCCTTTCTTTTTAAGCTCCTTGGTTAGGTATTTAAGGAGTATTTCCTTTCCCTTCTCACGGAAATCTTGACCAGATTTAGGTTCTTGGGAAGTTTGAAGGGATTGTGAGATTTCATTTTTCCAAGAAAGTTAAGCATTCTCGTATTTTTCTCGATGCTCCTTCATCAAATCCATAAGGTCTTGCTCTAACCAATCATTAATCAAACCAGCCAATATTTGCTTTTCTCCAGAAATATCCTTTGATTCTTGAGTGAGTACCTGAGCAACTTCGTCAAATCTTGGTAACCTGAAGAAAGGGTCATCTTCCTCCAATTGACGTTTATGTGCTTGTTTTTTCAGAAGTGACTTCTACCGAGTTATCTACCATGGTGATATATTTTATATTATTAACATCTTCTTCCATGGATTCAAGAGCAGAAAATGAGTTCTTATCTTCCACCGACATAGCATTTAGATAGTTTCAGTTATTCTGGTTGCGTCTCCTTGTAGATACCTTAGTGAATCCATTGTTCCCCATAAGGCTGCCAACTTCTTGTTCCTTTTGTCACATTGGACACTCTCGAATGAGATGGACATGTTGATGACAAAAACGACATCGAAATGGAACATGTTCATAGTTAAGTGGTTGATTCCATATTTGACCCTGGTAATCCAACTCTATGGATTTTGGTAAAGGCTGGGATATGTTCATATAGACCCATAGGCGCATATGACATGTTTCTTCCATGCCGAGTCACCTCCGAGACTTTGAAAAACCTCCCAAAGTGCCTGTCCAATGCCTTCAAGTATCTTAGCTATCCAAAAATCTATAGGGAGGGAATATAGCCTTACCCCTATAGGGGATGGAACAAATTCCTCCTTATCCAGTTTGAAACATGCTTCCCAGTGACAGATGTATAACCCTGCATTAATGTAGAAATATGGTCTACCTTTAAAAACACGTTATTTATTCTCTAAATTGGAGAAGATGGCAATGAAAAAACCCTTTGGACCCAACCTCAAGTCAACTTCGCCTTTAGGCTATGATGAATCCACCATTCTAAGATCCCTTTTAGTTGGCCCAATTCCAATGAATTTACATATGAAAGCATGATCTCTGATCTGCTTTCAATGGTCTTCCAAAAAATTTGAGGGTATGATGAATCTAGTGTTTTTATTAGCCTTTGGTATGCAATATCCTTACATAACCTCTTTCTATTTATTGCTTATAATTGGTACTTGTGAAGATTTGGAAGTCCCTTCCTTAGGGCCATGAAAATCAACTACCTGAATGCCTTTACCTGCAACGACTTTTCAGAGGGAGGGAGCTCCTCCCCCTGGCCTAAGGGTCATCATAGAACTAAATCCTTTTGCAAGATTAAGGTGGATGAACCTGTCGGATTTTTCTGAGAGGGAATGCTTGGTACTGTAAATCTTGAGACAAATTGGGATCAAATTCCAGGATAGAACTCTACCGCCTCATTTCTCCCACCTCCATATAAATCGTCAACATTGGAATAATTGTTTATTGTTGAAATTGAGCATTTGGTTTTTGGTATGACCCAACCTGAAGTAATTTCTATTGATTTGTGTCTGATATGGGCATGCTCCAAACTTTTATTGTTTTTGCTTCATTGCATTGCCTTGGGGCCAAGACTTATAATTATGTTTGTGTTTGTTGGATGAAATGTTTTTTCTTTCGTGCAATGCTTCGTGGTTTAGATTTATGACTGTAGGATGATTTTTTTTAGAGTGTACATTTTCACAACTTAGTTATGTTGTAATTAGTTATGTTGATGTAAGTTACAGTGAACTCGCACACAACATTCATCTAGAAACTTACATCAATATATCGGATGAAATATTTTTTTCCTTAGTGCAATGCTTTGTTGTTTAGATTTATGATTATTTGTGGTTGCATATGGTAGGTATTTTAGCAGATTTTAATAAAATTTTGAGTTTCTTTTTAAGAGTTTTTTTAATTTGAGTAGTGGATGCTACATGTAAGATTTTATTTATTTTTTGTTGTTGTTGTTGTTGTTTTTTGTTTTTGGTTTTGTTTTTGGTTTTGTTTTGTTTTGTTTTTTTGTTTTTTTTTTAAGAAAAAATACATATATTGTTTTATTAATAGATAAAAGAAAATTTCATTTAAAAAAAATATGGATTTATGATCAAACAAAATTATTCATTATTATTGATGTAAGTTTGAGTGTCATTTCTACATCTTAGATGCCTAATACCAAGTATGAAAGGTTGTAGTTATTATTATTTGTGCTTAGAGGCTTGTACCACTACTATTATTAATCTTACCATATATTGTTTTATTAACATGTAACAAAATGTTTTATATAAAAAAAATATATGGATTTATGACAATAAAATTATTCATTATTATTGGTGCAAGTGTGAATGTGATTTCTACCATGACTAATACCAAGTGCAAAAGCTTGTTGTTATCATTATTATTTGTGTCTAGAGCCTTGTACCACTATCACTATAATCTCTAGATACACTATTAGCGCTACTACTATAACCTCTAGGTGCACTTTAGCCCTACTGCTATAGCCTCTAGGTGCACTCTTAGCACTACCGCTATAGCCTCTTGGTGCACTCCCTTAACACTATTGCTATAGCCTCTAGGTGCGCTTTTAGCACTATCACTATAGCCTCTAGGTGCACTCTTAGCGCTACCACTAACCCTCAACCGTGCACTCTCTTAACACTATTGCTATAGCCTCTAAGTGCACTTTTAGCGCCATCACTATAGCCTCTAGGTGCACTCTTAGTGCTACACTATAGCCTCAACCTCTAGGTGTACTAGACACCCCCATAACCGAAGATTTCACAAGGAGTACACCCTATCACCAAGATTTCACAAGGAGAACACGCTATCGCCAATTGATCTATATGGGGGCCAAAAACTTGTCATTATTAAGACAAGAAGAACGAGACTAATGATGATACCTTTCCTAGTATTCACAAACAATTGAACTAACTTAATTACAAGGATAGTTGTTAAAATTGCAAAATTAAATTGGAAAAGAACCAAAATGAACAACAAAAGGCTCCCCACTCATAGTGCATGAAACAAGCACCCCAAAACATTCCAATAATATCATTTCCATCTTCACCCTTCTCACATACACTTAACTTTTCAAATAAAAATAATTATCAAATAAAATATTATCATATTATATATATTTAAACAAATATTCATTCCTTATTAGTCCCTACGGGCCTGGCATGGACTATAGTAATCAGTTTTTTACGATTGCATTAGTCTGACACAGGTATCGATAAATTCATTTTTGCATAAACCAAAGTTTGGTGATATTTTCCATTAACCCATGCCATAAAATATGTTTGCCGATGCGTGTAACCAATCACAGCAACGTTCGTCTTATTTGGCCTCAGTACGAGGTATACGATCTGAAAACTTAGGAAATTGTTCGGAAAGCAGTTGGGTTAATTAGAACAGTGTCGCCTGCCTGAAGTAATGCTATTTTTGCGATAGCATTAGTTCCCTAACATTTAATGTTAATTACGGGGAACTAACATTACGGAGAAATGGTGGTATGGCGTAGGTTAGGTTTATTAAACAGGGGACACATGTTATCCTGTATATGTGTCAATGTTGCCAGTTGACAGATCTGTGGTATAGGTGTCGATCAGCTCACAGCTGAAGGCCTTAACTGTTCCCGGTTGCGATCAGTTGAACTGTTTCGGGTTGCTCCGTTGAACTGTTGCACAGGAAAGGCCGTCGGTCCAACAGTTTATCTCCAGTCCTAGTTTAAGCAAGGGAGCAAGGGAGTTTTAAGCAAGGGAGCAAGGGAGTCTGTTGATTAAGCTGTAACTCCAAATCACAGGTTCGATGTGTTGCAAATCTGTTCAAGCCCTCTCAAGATACTAGCCTCAGATCTAAAGATCCATGCCTGAAATCATAGGTCAGTGCTACCAGTGCTGAGACCAAGCCACTTAGATCAACTTGTGACTGTTCTCTGTTCTGAGGTCTGCTCCGAGTCTGAGCCTTCTAGATCATAGATCCGCAGGTGACTATTCTGAGCTTAACCCAATACAGAATTTTCCAGAATTCAATCTTCTACGTCCTCCTTAGGTCCGAAATTACAAGTTATAACAAGGCTGAAATCACTAGTCCGAAGTCTGCACCAAGTCTCACAGATCTGCAATCTGTAACAGGCCCGAGTTCTGTGACAGGATATGTTCAGGTTCTGACAAGGAGGTCTAATCCCAGCTTGATTAGAACTGCAAGAAGTTGATACAAATCTGGGCACTCGAACTGGCGACGTGCTGCCATCGCGAAAGGGCGGGCACCGGCGGGCGCACAGTGAAATCCAACGTACATGGAGGCCAGGGCATAGACCATCACATGCATTTATTAGTATTACTGGAGCAGTGCTAGGCAGCGCAGGATCTAGAAGCGAAGCCAACTCTTCGTTCTGGAAATGAAATGTTATAATCGGAACCCTGACCTGGCTCTAGCTAGACAGGTCGTAGCAGGTGTCGAAGATCGAATAGGGCTGTGCACTCGGAAGATTCTGGGTCTGGCACCGGAACGATGTTTTCAGGGCATTGTATGCCTGTGGGACGAGCCGAGTTATGACAGTTCCAGAATCCACAATCGTGCCTCCTCTTCCAAGAACAGCAGGCGTAATCGAGAGTCTGTGGCCTCCGACGCTTATGTCGTTCAATCCCACAAAATAGGAGGATGTATACATGGAATTTGAGACGAGAGGGGTGGAAATGGCAGAGCCGGGAATCGAACCCTGACCGACGCTGAACGAGCCCGTTGATATGGAGCTGCTTCTCATCATCATCCTCAAGTGTTCTCAGTACCTTCCAAAACAGTGAGAATCCATGGATGGGAGCATGAATTTCAAACTTGAATTTGGCAATGGGGAATTCAGTGGACCTGAGCTCAATAAAATCATGTCCAACGAAAAACTAGCAGTTCGTTCCTTTGCATTCGTTAAGCAAGGGTGTTATCTTTACAGAGGAACTACTACCAAGGAAGAACAAGGTATGCCGGAAGTGGCAGAGGGAGAAGAATGTCATGGAGAAGGTTGAACAGCAGGGCATCGGATTTATGCCAGTAGCTAAGGTGGCATGGCAGTGACATCTGTTCAGTGAGCTATGACACCTGTTGGGCCATGACGTAGGCTAGTTCGAGGCTGATTTGATGGGGGTTATGCGAGGCTCATTTGATGGAGGTTAAGTAAGTCAGGTGATATATACGTGTTGTTCATTCTATTTTACATTATGCATGCAGCGTCAGCTACGTGTAAGTTACTTTTCTTCTTATATAGTAACTTTTCTTGTTATATAATAAAGTTACGGTTGATTCGGTTAACTCGCTTCCGCTTTCGCGTTTGTTTTTGCTTGAGCTCTCAGGTGCTGTTTTCTAGCCGACCCTCCCGTCTGTCTCCCTTTTCTTTCCCAGGTACTGTCGCCCGCAATTCAGTGGACATTTCCAGTCTCAAAGGTACACACAATGGTTCTCATACCTGCTCTATCAGCTTCTGCTTCTTTGATTGTTAGAATTTTTGATTAGAAATTCAATAACAGTTTTGTGTTATTTTTTCCCATTTCTTATTTATCCAGGATACTTTTCTTCCATTTTTGGGCTTGAGCATTGAAAGTCTACGTTTCTGTTAGCTTGATTTCATCTGCATTTTGTTAGCTAAGACATCTTCTACATTGTGCTTGATGGATTCTAACCCCGTCTTTAAGTAATTATATGATGTTATGGTTATTGTTGCTACTCTTAGCGCACATCTTGTGCTGTACAGTTTATATGGGTGAGATAATTTATATCTGTTCACTGTGTCACTTACTTTGAAATAAATTTCGAGGTTTCCTATGAATACGACTCAAACTTACTTAGCTTCTCAGTGTTCTTTTCGCTTCTGGCTTAATGGCCCGGTTGTTGGTTAGATTTGCTCTCGATACTTGTATATACATAGTTGTGTTGTATGAGAGTTTTATTAATTTGTTCAGAACGGGCATTTATTTCCTCCACATTAATTTCTCTAGGAGTTCAGGTATTTAGTTCTATTCAGTTAACAAACCCACGGTTGGGCTTTTCCAGAAAGCACATTAATCAGGACTATTTTGAATCATTAATTTCTATTGTTAATTTTTACTGCAGAGGGAATACCTAAAAGCAACCAGCTCCTGTGTTTAGGGCTGGGTTTTGGCTATAAGTTTGAGATGTATCTCTGTCAACACAGAGTATTCCTCAAGGGATTTTCCCGTTTTCATTCATGCAAGGAAATTTAACACATTTTCCTGCTACACCCATCTCTGTATTTGTAACATTTCATGTGGCTATTGTTATTATCTGCATCCGGGCTTTATGCTATACTCCTCGATATGATATACCGGGTATACCAACCCATGAGCTTTGTAATTTGACTTATACCGTTTCCATTTTATCGTAAATTGACTTTAGAACATTTGGAAGTCCATAAGTAAATCGGTGGTGTAACTAACTCCAATGTGCAAACATATGCCATCTTTTCCCTGCTCATGTTTTCATTCATGCAAGGAAACTTAACACATTTTGCTGTTACACCCATCTCTGTATTTGTAACATTTCATGTGGCTATTGTTATTATCTGCATCTGGGCTTTATGCTATACTCCTCGATATGATGTATTAGATGCTTTGGCTTTGATTTTAGGGTTTCTTCGACTACATTCCAAATTATTGGGTTTTGGCTATAAGTTTGAGATGTATCTCTGTCAACACAGAGTATTCCTCAAGGGATTTTCCCGTTTCATTCATGCAAGGAAATTTAACACATTTTCCTGTTACACCCATCTCTGTATTTGTAACATTTCATGTGGCTATTGTTATTATCTGCATCCGGGCTTTATGCTATAGTCCTCGATATGATGTACCGGGTATACAATAAATATGACCTCTTAAATAAGCTCCGGTGTCTAACATTTTATATTACATGAATTTTATAATAGAATAATTAGAATTCTAGGACTCCAAGGCAACCCATGAGCTTTGTAATTTGACTTATACCGGTTCCATTTTATCGTAAATTGACTTTAGAACATTTGGAAGTCCATAAGTAAATCCGTGGTGTAACTAACTCCAATGTGCAAACATATGCCATCTTTTCCCTGCTCATCTCATTTCGATGTATTCCGTTTGAGGTGCTTTATAATTGTCATCTGATTCTTCAGCAATGAGGTTGTGATATTCTGAACTAGGTAAGAAATATTCCCAGCCTTGCAAGTCTTAACATAATCTAGTTTTCCTAGTTGCCAGTTAGATAGGTTGCTACTGGCTCATTTCAATAGCCAAACTATTGATCAGAGAGATCATATCTATAATACAGACCCTGCTGCTTTGTTGCATGCCAGTTTTGATAGCTTATCTATAATAACCCCGTCTTTAAATCACTAGCTAAGACCGTCCAAGGTACATACTCTAAAGACTAACACTGGAAGTTCTCCAAGTAGGAAAACTCACCTTTGACAACGTTAACCTATCTTCTTCCATTGACTGTTGCCTTGAGAGTACCCGTCTGGAGTTTTTCTGAATCCCAAAAGGAGTCACAGTTACTGCCATGAATATCATCACTTCAGATTCCACTTCAATATCACCATTATATGCACTATGACTATTAACATTTTTTGCTCCATCCTCTCCCTTCTCAGAGGCCCTGTTGCCATTAATAATCATCAGGATACTAGCTTAATGAAATATGTTTTCAGATCTATTAATTTCTATAGCTGATAAGAAGAACAAAATTTTGTGACCTTACATTGGCATTCTCTATAAATAATGCTTCTGGTTCATCATCTATAATCTTGCTACTTTCGGATGCATACCTGAGTATAAATACCAAGCCCATGATAAGGATTAGGAAAGCCTCCTAAAGGAATTAGAATATTTCATTGCTTAGTTTTCCAAACATGCCCACCAACCTTAACCTTTGTCACTATGTGTGTCAATAGCTAAGCGGTCTAAAATCAGAGTTAAGTGGTCATGAAGAATATATAAAACATAAGGAATAATGATTTGGACTGTATATGAATTATTGGGACTCAGACTGACCCCAACAGAAGAGAACTGAACCATTGCTTTAGTATGGATGCAATTGTCAGCTTTCCTAATGTGTTTTGGTTTTCAGTGAAAGGATATTTTATAATCTGAATCAAAGATCCAGATGGATGGTCATAGAATCTAGATCAAATCCCTGTATTAATGGAATAGAGGGGTTAAAGTGGACATGAAAACACCTGAAAAGAGCATAAATAGTAGTATACAAAAACAAACGGTTTAGGGAATGGAAGAAACTTGAGATTGAAGCATTCTGCAATTGGGTTCACTGTTTGGTTATTCAAGGATGCCTCTATGGAACAGTTGGAGCTCATAGGACCTGTCATTTTAAGTGGAAAGTTATGCTATAAATTGAGGTGAAACTGCTGCTCATTAATAATTTTTTCCAGAGCAAATCTCTGTTTAAGGCTAGTTCATCTATATACCTAAGTGAGGCAAAATACTGTAATGGCAAAATGCAATAGTTGCAACTTGCTGTAAGTCTGACTGTGGGCATAGCCATGACTAGTCACATAAGAGGCTGCAATGAATCATGGATTGCATTGATCAATGCATTTCTATAAGATTCATATCTGAGACAAAAGATTATGAGATTCGTTCTAACAAATACCGTGTCACCGTTTTGAATGTACAATTAAAAGGAAATTACTACCGTTGGTTTGTTGGTGATGCTGTACCTTTCCTACTGGCTCATTTCAATAGCCAAACTATTGATCAGAGAGATCATATCTATAATACAGACCCTGCTGCTCTGCTGCATGCCAGTTTTGATAGCTTATCTGTAATAACCCCGTCTTTAAATCACTAGCTAGCTGTATTACATGCTTTGGCTTTGATTTTAGGGTTTCTTCGACTACATTTTCCTGTTACACGCATCTCTGTAGGGTTGGTTGTTGGTTAGATTTGCTCTCCATACTTGTATATACATAACAAACCCACGGTTGGGCTTTTCCAGAAAGCACATTAATCAGAACTATTTTCAATCATTAATTTCTATTGTCAATTTTTACTGCTAAAGAAGGTGCCCACATCTGCTGTGCATGCTGTTGCTGCTGTAGAAGACCGTCCAAGGTACATACTCTAAAGACTAACACTGGAAGTTCTCCAAGTAGGAAAACTCACCTTTGACAACGTTAACCTATCTTCTTCCATTGACTGTTGCCTTGAGAGTACCCGTCTGGAGTTTTTCTGAATCCCAAAAGGAGTCACAATTACTGCCATGAATATCATCACTTCAGATTCCACTTCAATATCACCATTATATGCACTATGACTATTAACATTTTTTGCTCCATCATCTCCCTTCTCAGAGGCCCTGTTGCCATTAATAATCATCAGGATACTAGCTTAATGAAATATGTTTTTAGATCTATTAATTTCTATAGCTGATAAGAACAAAATTTTGTGACCTTACATTGGCATTCTCTATAAATAATGCTTCTGGTTCATCATCTATAATCTTGCTACTTTCGGATGCATACCTGAGTATAAATACCAAGCCCATGATAAGGATTAGGAAAGCCTCCTAAAGGAATTAGAATATTTCATTTCTTAGTTTTCCAAACATGCCCACCAACCTTAACCTTTGTCACTATGCGTGTCAATAGCTAAGCGGTCTAAAATCAGAGTTAAGTGGTCATGAAGAATATATAAAACATAAGGAATAATGATTTGGACTGTATATGAATTATTGGGACTCAGACTGACCCCAACAGAAGAGAACTGAACCATTGCTCTAGTATGGATGCAATTGTCAGCTTTCCTAATGTGTTTTGGTTTTCAGTGAAAGGATCTTTTATAATCTGAATCAAAGATCCAGATGGATGGTCACAGAATCCAGATCAAATCCCTGTATTAATGGAACAGAGGGGTTAAAGTGGACATGAAAACACCTGAAAAGAGCATAAATAGTAGTATACAAAAACAAACGGTTTAGGGAATGGAAGAAACTTGAGATTGAAGCATTCTGCAATTGGGTTCACTGTTTGGTTATTCAAGGATGCCTCTATGGAACAGTTGGAGCTCATAGGACCTGCCATTTTAAGTGGAAAGTTATGCTATAAATTGAGGTGAAACTACTGCTCATTAATAATTTTTTCCAGAGCAAATCTCTGTTTAAGGCTAGTTCATCTATATACCCAAGTGAGGCAAAATACTGTAATGGCAAAATGCAACAGTTGCAACTTGCTGTAAGTCTGACTGTGGGCATAGCCATGACTAGTCACATAAGAGGCTGCAATGAATCATGGATTGCATTGATCAATGCATTTCTATAAGATTCATATCTGAGACAAAAGATTATGAGATTCGTTCTAACTAATACCGTGTCACTGTTTTGAATGTACAATTAAAAATAAATTACTACCGTTGGTTTGTTGGTGATGCTGTACCTTTCTGACTGGTCATTGTTGATCGTAGTACCAAATAGCTTAATAGTTGTGGCTACTAACCACAAATATAAGGATAACTGTATAGGGGAACGATCACTTGAGATAATCATTTATCAACAGTTGATGATTCTTATATATCTTCCTTCTTTTAAGCAACTAGCTAGCTGTTGTATAATGTAGATAATATTTAGAAATATATTTCACTGGAGTTAAGGCTACCTCCATTCCATTCACACATAAAGATTCATAATTCAACTCTACAACACATTACCATGTGGCTATTGTTCTGATTCTTCAGCAATGAGGTTGCGATATTCTGAACTAGGTAAGAAATATTCCCAGCCCTACAAGTCTTAACATAATCTAGTTTTCCTAGTTGCCAGTTAGATAGGTTGCTACTTCATTAAGATTTAGACGCATTGATATAATGGGTTCCGCTCGTATTTACACGCAGTGTCATAACCATTTTCTTTTGTGAAAGTTCGTGACATTATGATCCTTCAGGTTTCATGGTAATTCGAAAACCATTTACTCAAGGGTATTAAGCGTTTTACCTGGTTATGAAAATCTAAAATAAAAGTTCCAGCGAACAAACGATGATCATTGGACAACTTCCTTGAAACTCAATTTATAATGACAGCTAGGGCTTTCACATATGTACATTCCGGTTTGCATCTACTGGCTCATTTCAATAGTGACCTTCATGTTTCAATATTGACCTTCATGTTCAGGAAACAGGGCCCCACAACCCGAGCGAGGTTTGATCTTGGGTCACATTTGGCATTAGAGTTACTTGAACTTACTAGATTTATGACCAAACTATTGATCAGAGATCTTTGTCTCTTTCCCTTAACACAGCGCACAACCACCACTAATCAGATTTGATCTTGGGTCACCATTTTATGGTTATTGTTGCTACTCTTTGCGCACATCTTGTGCTGTACAGTTTATATGGGTGAGATAATTTATATCTGTTCACTGTGTCATATTGAGATCATATCTATAATACAGACCCTGCTGCTCTGCTGCATGCCAGTTTTGATAGCTTATCTGTAATAACCCTGTCTTTAAATCACTAGCTAGCTGTATTACATGCTTTGGCTTTGATTTTAGGGTTGGCTGTTGGTTAGATTTGCTCTCCATACTTGTATATACATAACAAACCCACGGTTGGGGTTTTCCAGAAAGCACATTAATCAGGACTATTTTCAATCATTAATTTCTATTGTCAATTTTTACTGCAGAGGGAATACCTAGTTTCGAACAATTAATACACCACTGTTATTCTTATATATCTTCCTTCTTTTAAGCAACCAACTAGCTGTTGTATAATATAGATAATATTTAGAAATATATTTCACTGGAGTTAAGGCTACCTCCATTCCATTCACACATAAAGATTCATAATTCAACTCTGCAACACATTAGGTTTTTTTTTAAATTCTGCTTACCTATGTTTTCCAAGAAAGGAATTTAATGGTAGAAGTCACCTTCTTACTCTTAGATTCTATATTCGATCCATTATACCCCTGTGTTTAGGGAAAAAATTGGCTTCTTAAAAATTAAAATAACAGTGATGGTAATTTTCTCTCTTAACAAAATTCAGTCAGAGGCTGAA
>APFE030973283.1:109202-141265 GCA_000404065.3 Pinus taeda
ACACATTAATGCTATTATTTTTTCAATCAATCTCCTACAACTAATTTCTGACCCGTTTGCCTTGAGACTCTAAGTTAATTGGTTTATCATGATGGCAGGTAAGCGTACAACAAGCTTAAGTTAACTGGTTTATCAATTCTTACATAAATGGACTTTGTATCTGCTCTGCAAGGGCATATGATAAGGCTGCTATCAGGTACAGCGCACAACAAGCTTAAGTTAACTGTAAGGCTGCTATCAGGTGCAGCGTACAACAAGCTTTTCCCAGGATTTAAAATATGTTGACAACTTGGTACATTGTTTCATATTCTTTATTTCTTAGAACTTTAGATTGTATTCCGAAAAGGATCTTGCTGAATTAACGTTGCATTGTATTAAGAATTGATATTTACATGTTTACTTATGATAAACATATTCTCGTTATAAATTCACAGGCAAAAAGCCTGCGGAACAGTCCTTTTTCAAGGTTGAAAAGACCTCCAGACTGGATGAAAGGGCTACTGGATTCTTCTCTTCTTAGATCTGTCAATAAACTTCGAGAGTTCTGGCAAAACCACATTGATGAAGTTAATCAGGTGTGATGAATTCCAACTTGTTTGAGTAGATTGGTAGGATGCTACGTTATTGTTCTCACACATTAATGCTATTATTTTTTCAATCAATCTCCTACAACTAATTTCTAACCCGTTTGCCTTGAGACTCTAAGTTAACTGGTTTATCATGATGGCAGGTAAGCGTACAACAAGCTTAAGTTAACTGGTTTATCAATTCTTACATAAATGGACTTTGTATCTGCTCTGTAAGGGCATATGATAAGGCTGCTATCAGGTGCAAGGGCATATGATAAGGCTGCTATCAGGTACAGCATACAACAAGCTTAAGTTAACTGTAAGGCTGCTATCAGGTGCAGCGTACAACAAGCTTTTCCCAACACTGTCGAATATATACATTTCAAGGATCAATTCTTACATAAATGGACTTTGTATCTGCTCCGCAAGGGCATATGATAAGGCTGCTTACAACAAGCTTAAGTTAACTGTAAGGCTGCTATCAGGTGCAGCGTACAACAAGTTTTTCCCAGCTCAAGGCAGGGACTTGCTGCCCTGCAGCTCCTCTTGTTTTTATATATGAAATCATCTTTCAAACTTTCATTAATTTATATCCCTATAAGGCCGTGTTCTTGGGATAATTTGAAAAACGATACACTATGTGAATAACTTGAGAAATAAAACTTGGGGATAATTTGACAAACAAAACTTGCAATGCATAGGTGCTTTACAATTTTGTCCTTTTAACTTAAAAGGGCAAGTTGGCTAGGGTAGTCATGAACATTTCCCTAGTAGATTTCCTAGAGCTAACTATGCTACCGACTGTTTTCCAAATGGATTCAAGTCTATATAATCATGTTTTAGGTTTAAAATTTAACCTTTTAAAGTATATTGATGTTCACAAAAAGTAAAGTACAAAGAAAATTTTAAGGATGGAAGTTTATTTCCCAAGGGCTATGTAATTTTAAGGATGGAAGTTTATTTCCCAATGGCTATGTTATGAGGGTTTTCCAAATGGATTCAAGTCTATATAATCATGTTTTAGGTTTAAAATTTAATCTTTCAAAGTATATAATCATGTTTTAGGTTTAAAATTTAATCTTTCAAAGTATATTGATGTTCAGTACAATTTTCTTTTTTTTTAAGGATGAAAGTTATCTTAAAGTTGCGGATATTAACCTCTAACAAAATTTTCTATAATAAAATACAGAAGAGAAAGCTTTTATTTTATGATTTATCAACATTAAAATAGACATAATAAAATACAGAAGAGAAAGCTTTTATGATTTATCAACATTAAAATAGACTTTTGGTTAAGAACCAAGTGGTTATCAAACAAAGGCATTCCTTTCATACAGGGTAATCTTAAAAACCCAATGATCATTAACATATAAGGTGGTATTTTTTTATTTTTTTTCAATCTTGGATAAAACTGAAGTAAAAATAGACATCCACATCTAAAATAAAATAAAACATAAAGCAAAACATACGCTGCCATATTTTATGGCTAACATACTTCCATTAAAATGCTTGAAATACTAATCTGAAAGTATGGGTGCACATAACCTCCTAACAATTACAGGGATTTATGCCCAACATTGTATCCCTGTCAGAGGTACCACCTCAAATACTGGTTATAATGTCTACGTTACAAGCTAATGCCAGTGCCACTGGGATCCGCCATACTTGAATCCATAACGCCCCTGCAAGTCCAAAAACCAGATGAACATCACCAGCATTGATCTGATTCCCAACTCCGCCCCCAATGACCACAATATCTAGATGACGTTGGCCGCCCATTGTTCGCTTTGCTCCACGCCTGGCCAGCGAAGCCCCGCATTGGAGCCAAAAGTTGGCGGTCATATAGCGCGCGGTCACGTGGATCTGACAGAGTCACATACGCATTGTGTATCCTCAAAAACATCTGGGTACTCTTTTTTTTCTCCTCAGGGGAAGCCGCTTGATCCGGATGAATCTCCCTCGCCAGTTTTCTGTAAGCCCTCTTTATGTCCTTTACAGTCGCTGCGGGGTCTATCTCCAGTATTTCATACAAATTCTTTGAATCCATGCGACCCTGATCTGAAATGGCCGCCTCTGCGCCCAGAGAGACCTGCATTGCTCTCACCTTGAAGCACCGCCGGAATCTTACATTTCTGCTCCGGCCGCTCGATCCCGCAGGTAGTCTCCGGAGGTTCATATGACCAGCGCTTGACGATTCACAGAATGAGGAAATTTCAGAGGAAAATACAAGAGAAGAAGCCACGCTTGACGATTCACAGGATGAGAAAATTTTAGAGGAAAATACAAGAGAAGAAGCCATTCCTAATATATAAGTTTGCTTCTCGGAAAAACCAAGTGGGTATTGCTCTTTTAAGACTGATATACCGATTAGTCGCTAGCAGAAGATCGATCACTAAAAATACCAGTAAACAGGGGGATTTACAGAGTAAGAATGATAAAAGTAGGAGTCTTCTAATGAGCGGAAAGTTTTAGTTATATAGAAAGACAAAGCAGAGGTAGATACAGGGAAGGGAAGAAGTGGGGAAGAAGAAGCAAAAAAAAAAAAACCTTGAATTGCTCTGAACCGGACAAAATATTTCTGGATAAGAATATATCTGATTGCGGTGAGACCGCGTACACTGCATAATAGCATCTGTAGAGCTGAGGTGATTAATTAAAAAATGAAAGTTCAGATTAGTTTGTCAGTTTATTTAACCAAGAAACCATAAAGCGTTTTATGTGGACGACCGTTTTATCTGAGAATGGTAGTTATGTGGCCGACGCTTAGCAGAAATTAGTTATATCAGAATGGTAGGTGATGTTACTTGTTCTTTTTTGAAAAAAATTCAATGAATTTTGTTTTTTTTTGTTTTTTTATATAATTTAATTGTTAAACTAGTATTGATACAGTTGTATCTAGCTAAAATTTCATTTTATTGGGTTCAAAGTGGGGCTAGCATAAAGATATCCAATCTTTGACTTAAATATGGGAGGATAAAAGTAGGGATAATGGAAAAGATTATCTCATAGAATAATGATAAAATTAAAGATACTATGACTTTCAAATTTAAGGATAAATTGAGGGATGGAAAAGAGTTAGAAGGGAAAAAGAAGCTAAGGTATTATGAGAAGGTGATCAACTCGGCTTGGAAATAATGGAGAAATCGAGTTAGTTCTAGATTAATTTATTATTAATCACTTGTTGGAGAGCGTTGAGATTGTGTGTTCATTTAGGATTCAGATCATATTTCTTAGAGAGTTGTTCAAACTCCCCAACAAACATGTAATCCTTTAAATATATGGTCTTTCTGGGTGGTGAATAGAATGTGCTAGGTGCATGCACTCTCCAGGTTGAGTTGGCACCCTCAAGGTTCAGTTGGTCTCACCTGAGAGGTGCACATTTAATTTCATATCTGTTTTTCCTTGATTTTTATCTACCCAAATACCAGTGCTAAGAAGAATATGAACATTGTAAAGATAAGAACTAATTCTCATGAGCTTCAGAGTGAAATCAAGGATTAATCTACCCGAATACCAGTACTAAGAAGAATATGAACATTGTAAATATAAGAACAAATTCTCATGAGCTTGAGAGTCAAATAGAAGTTGTTCAGAAGTTGGTCAATTCCTAAAACACTTTGGGACGAAAGAGTTTGTCACCTTTGCCATACTAAGAAGGTTGAAGATGAAAATCATTTTCTCTTGCATTGCTTGCTCTTATTCACATCCATTCTCATTTACAAAATCTTTGTCAGGCTACCAACTTTTTTGATTTGTTAAGTTTGCAAAACTATAGTGATCTCATAACACTTCTCTCCCTTCCTTTTGATCATAGAAATAAAATATTAAAGAACGTCAATTAATCTCTTTCTTTCTTAAGGTCCTAATAAACCATATTAGGCTTAGTGAATGTTAATCATCATCATTACCTATTATCATAATTCATCATTGTTATTATAAAAAATATTTCACTTGAAATTATTTATTGTGATCCATACACCAATAGAGTTTGAGTCCGTGAGTGATCTCAAAATCTTAGACTATTAATCTATAAAAAAAAACTCTTAAGCAAACAAAAACAGTTTTGAAAAATACATTAAACTCAATTTCTATCTTTTTATATTCCATTTTTTTTAAAATATAAAATCATACATAACACCTAAATTTTTATCTTTTTACCTAACGCTTGAAATTTTATTTATTTATTATTATTTTCTTTTATTATATAAAATCATACATAACACCCAATTTTTTATCTTTTTACCTAACGCTTTTACATCAAATTTCTTTCCATATATGACATCCAAAATTTATGGAGAGGATGAGGTGGTAGGTTGGTCAGCGGGAACTTATCTTCCACGTCACCTCTGCTCTTTTGTACTGCACGCAGTTTCTTTTTCAAACCCTTTGGACATTATCCACTAAATTAGTTTCCGTTTATCGAGAGGATAAGGTCATTGCACGTTCTCCTTGCGTCGAATGCGGCGAGACGCGTAAACTGAACATGTGCGATGTTTGAAAAAATATGAAAAGGGAGTTTGGAGTTTCAAAATGATAATGTTTATGGAATGGGGAATATACATTTTTCGATGGAATTGTAAATTTTTTATTTAAATTTTATTTTTAAATATATACAGCTAATTTAATATTAAAAATATAATATTAATTAATAAAGTATTAATCATATAAATATGTAATTGTAATAGTTTTAGTTAAGTTTAAGGTAAATTTGATGAAAATATTTTTCCAAAATAAACATTTCCTAAATGTTTTAGACTTTGTTTCATTTGAAAAACCTAAAACGTTTAGACTTTGTTCCATTTGAATATGACATTTTAATTTAAATAGTCTTTTCATCATAGATAATAAAACTTTTATTTATTATATGTCTCTCAATATTAATAGTTTGATCCTATATATGCAAATCCAACCGATGACAGTCATCTGGGTAGACGGGAGGCAAAGAAATATGGTCTTCAAATTAATATGACTAATATTAAGTTATTATTACAAATTAACTTGCCCGTGAGATAGTACGCTTTAATATTATTGTAATTATATGATTAGTATTAATATCAAGTTAATGTGATAATATGACTAATATTTAAATATTAAGCTATTGTTATAGACTAACTTATAGGTAAGATAATACATTTTATAAACGTATAATATACGAATTAATATCCCTACAACTCCAAGGGAGTGGGGATGATAGTAAGTCATGTCTGCTAATTAGAAAAATACTACTTAAATCATGTGAGCTTTAGTGTCAAAATTGCCAAAGGAGCATTGTCAAAATCAAAATTCGCATCTATCAAAATTGGTATGCTTTAATTTGGTGAGCATCTCTTTTTTTATTATCTTATTGGTATATTGCTAGTCATGATAGGTTAGCTCTATGCTTGGAATAACATGTCTTCAAACTTTATTAGCATGTGTAATTTCATGGAAATGTTTATTTTTTCTTTAAAATGATAAGAATAAGTTGTGAGAACTCATGACAATATTGTTAGAAGAAGCGGAAAGTGAGGTGGTGTGCTTTTCTACTATGAAAAACACCATCAATAATATGTTTTGGGTTTCTTTCAAATTTTTAAAATGGTCTAAAACATGCTATATACACTAGAACATTAATCGTTCACTCTTTATTCATAAAGGAGCACGCCCCAATACTCCAAAATCTAATGTACATTTGCTACATCCAACCTAATTTTTAAATTTAGATTATACATTTAAAAATTATTAAAAATTAATCATTAACATAAACACAATATATCTTCTATAAATGAGATTAAATTTTAATTTTTCTCATTTATATTAAACTTAATAACCATAATAAAATTAAAATATTTCTTAAAATAATAGATTTGGGATATAAAAAATGAGAAATATTAATTAATTACAAAATTTAATACATTTTGAACAAATTTAGCATATGTTGTAAATAATATCAATATATGTAAATAACATTAGAAAAAAATTTCACAGGGTGTATTTAATTGGATATTGCTTTGTTACGAAGTAATATGTAAAACATGAGATTCAAAGTTCAAATCTCTTTGAGTGACACAACTAAATTGATTTATTTTTATAAAATTTAAATTTATAAAATGTCACTTCCATCAAGTAACAATTAAGGATAGGCTTCCGACAAAGCCACAAGTGAGCATCAACTATTTTGTACTTATTACAAAGCTTAGGCTGGTTCCATTTCAAGTGACTCATTCCATTGGACTTCAAATATTGTAAGTCGTTGATAGGTGGAAGAATTCCTCCTACAACAAATGAGTATTTGCTCAATCAGGGTCCTAATTAGACCATTTTTCATTTCGATTGGTGTATACTCTCTAGAACAAAAGTCTCGTTGCTTGTATTAACTTAAACTAAAATTAAACTAATTCTATAAAAATAACTAATCTAGGTAAAATATATGATATATCCTATTATTTACAAATATCTACAAAAACATAACATATTGATGGTATGATAAGATCATGAGTTGGTGAAAAAGACATCTCAAGTGGTGGTCGAGAACACAGAGCTCTAGCGATTCGACTGCAATTTCTAGGTCTAGGGTTTAACGCCTCAAACCTGCAAGCCCAGAGTCAGTTCTGGACGCACAGAGAGATAGAATAACAGATCTACTAAATAGAGGTCGTGGACTGACCCGACAAATGGTAAATGAGGGGTCCACTGGGACCCCATCCTTCAAACAGGTTGTAATGCAGAAACAGAAAGCGCAGGAAGGAGTTAAAATCACTGGCTATGGAGAGCGTAAGGAAAATAGCGAAACTAGCAAAGAAAAGAAACAGAAGATGCAAACAGAGACAAGAAGCAACCCAAAAATGAAAGAAAAAGTAAATAATGGAAAGGAGAATAGGGACAAAAGAGCAGATGCAGACCAAAGGGACACATGTCCAACAAATACCCAAACAGAGGAGGAAGAGGAACATGAAGCAGAGAAACAGTCTCGAGATGGAAAGGAGAAAGAAACAGCCCCAAACCCCAGCACCAACAAAGCAACGCAAGGAGCATGTAAACAAAAAAAAACAGAAACCCTCAGAGTGGTTTTTACTGATCCAGAGATTCAAGCCCATAGAGAACACATGTCCAAACATGCAGTAATATGCAAGTTCATGGGACTGTGGCCAACGGAACGCGCGCTCTGTCAATGGATCAAGCAACATTGGAAACCTAAAGGTGATGTCAAACTACACCTAGGAGCAAAAGGTTTTTTTTATTGTTGTTTTTACGAACTTAGAGGATAAGGACAGGGTTTTTGATGGAGGTCCTTACTTCTTTGCTTCAGTGGGACTCTACATGAGACCTTGGAAAACCAATTTTGTGCTAAAAAAAGAAACCTTCACACAGGTTCCTGTGTGGATTCGTTTATTCTCCCTTCCAATAGACTATTGGGGATTAGCGACGCTTAAGCAAATAGGAGACTGTCTAGGAACCTTCATCAAAGCCTCAGAAGCACCAATGCAACGAAGGTACACTTCTTGCACAAGAATCTGTGTGGAGTTGGATGTTTCAGGAGCTCTGCATGAAGGCTTATGGCTGGAGTTTGAGATGAGGACTACTTTCAAGCCATCGATTATGAGTAAATCCCCTTCCGTTGTAGAAGGTGTCATGAACATGGACACCTTGCCAGAGACTGCCCTTTAAACAAAACAGAGGAAGAACACAAACCAGTGCAGGCAGCAAAGAGCAAATAAGCCTTCACAAAACCAAAAGCAAGACAAAGAGCCAACAGGAAAAGAATAAACAGAGCAGGGGTAGAAGCAGGCATTACCAACAACACCTTTAGCATTCTGGAAACAGACACAGATTCAGAAGGAACAAATAGGGAAAAGAAACTGAATGAAAAGCCAAAAGACAAGCAAGGACATAATACAAAGAACAGGGAGGAAAATCCAATCAGAACTGAAGTCCAAATGCAAGAGCCAGAAGAAGAACATGATGAAGATATTGATATGCTAACCAGTGATGGTGGAAGTGAAGAGATGGAGCTCAATGAAGCTCTAGAGAAGGAAGGGGTGAACCTCCCAGTCATGGAGGAAAACTGGAAAACTCAAGGACTAGAAAACATTCCAGAAGAAGAATTAAGGAAGATCAGTGACCTATTCATCGCAAGACAAAAGGCGGAATTAGATAGACAAAACAGGAGATTAGGTATTGCAACAGGTACAGGAAATCATTCAAAGAGCATCTCTCTTAATCCAACAGGCCTGAAGCAAAAAAAGAAAAGAGGAAGAAGAACAAATGGGGAGGTACTACAAGATTTGGGGATTTTAATGCTAAATTCAGGCAAAATGAAGACTCTAAATGCCTTCCCGTCTTACCAATAATATATCTAGTTATAAATGAAAATCGTTTCATGGAATGCAAGAGGGCTCAATAGCCAAGAAAAAAAAAGACTTCTTAAGAGAAAGTTCCAAAGACAAAAGCCGGACATTATGTTCATACAGGAAACCAAATGTGCCACCAATCACATGGTGAACATCAGCAAAAGGCTAGGCAAACCTATAGATTTTATAGAAGTAGCCAGTCAAGGATGGGAAGGAGGCATAACCACTCTCTGGGACAACAGAATGGTTGGTATCCTCTCAATGGAAGCCACCAGATCGTTCATAGCCACGGAAATTCAAATGATAGGTAACTCAGAAACTTACTTATGCATAAATGTTTATGGACCGCAAAGGTTAGAAGATAAATTTTCTTTTCTTAATTCTCTCATGAGTTTAAAGCTTAGACATCCCACCTCGAAGATAATTATGGGAGGAGATTTTAATATGATAACCTCTCTCCTGGAGAAGAAAGGAGGAATCAGAAAGCTCAATAAGGATGCAAAACTCTTTGCAGAATTCATTGAATCTGCAAAACTAGTAGACATCCTACCCAAAAACGGCTCCTTCACTTGGAACAATAGAAGAGGAGGAGAGAAGGTGATTGCCACACGAATGGACAGATTTCTAATATCTGAAAGCATTTTACTTGAAGGAATTACAGTGGAGTCTGACATTCTTCCCAGTGGAGGATCAGATCACTGGCCAATCTCTTTGAAGGCAGCCTTCCTAGGGACTCCTAGAAACAAGCCTTTCAGATTCGAAAAGTTCTGGTTGACGCACCCCAACTTTTTTCAATTGCTGGAGAAATGGTGGTGTGAACCATTGGACATTAGAGGAACCAGAATGTTCAAGCTCCAAAGCAAATTAAAACACATCAAATTCAAAATTAAAGAATGGAATGCAACAAAATTTGGGAACATCTTCCAGGAAAAATCCATCATAGAGGGCAAGTTAAATCAAATTCATAAGGAATGGAACTCAGGTAACATTAGTGAAGATTCAAGGGAACAGGAGAAAGCACTGATGCAACAATGGCAACTCCGGTGTCAACAGGAAGAAACACTCTGGAGACAAAAATCAAGGATCCAGTGGCTAAAGGAAGGCGAGCAAAACACAAAGTTTTTCCATAGATCTATGCTAGACTACAGGGGTGCAAATAAAATTCTTTGACTCAATAATGAAGTAGGGGAAACTCTTCAAAATCATAAGGAAGTATCATCTCTGCTTACCAGGCATTTCAATCATATAGCTCAGGAAACACAGGAAGAAATACCAGAGGCTATAGAGGAACTAACCCAAGCAATACCCCACATCATAACTAATGAGCAAAACACATCCCTGTTAAGAGCCGTCTCGATGGAGGAAGTGGAGGAAGTGGAGGAAGCCGTCAAGAGTATGCTGAATGACAAAGCACCTGGGCCTGACGGTGTCACAATAAATTTCTATAAAGCCTGCTGGCCTATTATTAAAACAGAGGTTTGGGAAGTTGTAGAAGATTCCAGGCGATCCTGTTCCATTCTCAAATCACTAAATTCCACCTTCCTTGCTCTAATTCCTAAGGAAGAAGAAGCCAACTCTCCCGAGAAATTTAGACCTATAGCTTTATGTAGTGTGATATATAAAATCATATCTAAAGTTATAGCCAATAGACTTAAGTCAATTCTTCCTGTTTTAATTTCGGAAGAGCAGTCAGGATACGTGGAGGGCAGGAAAATCTTGGACAAAATCCTTTTAGCTCAAGAGATGGTTCACACCCTTCAGACAAGGAAAATGGCAGGTATGCTTATGCAACTAGACCTCTCCAAAGGTTTCGACAAAGTCAACTGGAATTATCTGGAAGCAATTCTGAACGCTTTTGGCTTTGACAAGCAATGGACCAAATGGATCCTAGCACTAATTAAATCCACCAAATTTTCTATCCTGGTCAATGGCTCCCCCTCGAAACCCTTCTCCCCCTCCCGAGGTATCAGGCAAGGAGACCCTCTCTCTCCATTCCTCTTTGTGATCCTTATGGAAGGGCTCAGCAGACTTATTCACAAAGCAAGAGAGGAAGGCAAAATTAAAGGATTACATCCTCTTCACTCCATTCCTGCAACAACGCACCAGCAGTTTGTTGATGACACCATGCTGCATGGCACCCCAACTGTGAAAGAATCCGTGGCTTTCAAGAACATTCTAGACCTCTTCAGCAGAGCATCAGGTATGGAGATCAATCATGCTAAATCTACTATTTTCTTCTTTAATACTCATCTAGCCATTCAGAAGCATCTATCTAATATTCTTGGATTCAGAAGGGGCAGTCTGCCCTCTAAGTATTTGGGAGCCCCGCTAATGACCAAACCTTAGCAAAAAATTCGCTGGGAGAAAATCTTGGGGAAAATGGAGAAAGATGCAAGCATTGGACTCATAGAGCCCTTAATTTTGGGGGAAGATTGGTCCTCACTAAAGAAATACTGCAAGCTATTCCGCAGTACCTGCTTTCCATTATGCTGGCTCCTAAAGGAGTCCTCCAGAAAATTAGAACTATACAAAGATCATTTATATGGAGTGGAAATCCTGAAAAAAAACAAATGGGCACTTGTGGCTTGGAACAAACTTTTCAAATCAAAAGCAGCAGGGGGCTTAAATCTCATAGATCCCTACACCATCAACATGACATGTGGAGCTAAGCTGTGGTGGCGATGGTTGAAGGAACCCAATCTACCTTGGGCCAGACACTGGAAGGAAAAATATACTCCCGACTGCAATGAACAGGACTTAATAAGGCTACAGGACGTGCCAGAGGGCTCCCTAATATGGAATTTTGCTTGAAGGAACCGTAACTTAGTACATGACCACAGTTTCTGGGAAATACGTAACGGGGAAACCGCTTTTTTCTGGGAAGACGCTTGGTAGCAACTCCCATGGCTAGAAAAACCAGACCTAGAAGATTTTAAAAGAGAATGTCAGAACAGGGGAAGGTACACGGTCCACCATTACTGGAGCCACAACAGCAACGACCAGGAATGGAGAGATTGGTCAATCCATGACACTGACACTTCAATTGAAGCAAACAATAATATAAGGGATTTGCTAAGCCATCTAAACAAAAGAAAAATTAAAAAGGCTACAAAAAAGGATAAGCTAAGATGGGTCATGAAAGGGAGTGGTAATTTCACACTCAAAGAAGCCAAGGAGCAGCTAGAGCATTCTGAGCAGGGGGAGGTAATGCAATGGAGTAACAAGGTTTGGGACTCCTTGTTTTGGCCCAAAATAAAAACCTTTCTATGGCTCCTAATGCGGGGAAAAACCCTTACCTGGGAAAATCTGTGCAAAAAGGGATTTAATGGCCCCTCCATATGCCCTTTGTGCAAAACCGCTGAAGAAACTATGAACCATCTTTTTAATACCTGTGAATGGGCGTAGCACCTCTAGAAATGGATGGAAACTACAATGCAACAAACCAACAGGGATAGAGATTCCATTCAAAACACCATTATGAATTGGAAAAGTGAGTACTCAAACAACTCAAGAATCAACAGTATTTGGAAAGTCCTGCTAGGGTTCATAACTTGGACCATATGGAAAGAAAGAAACAGACAAATTTTTCAGAATGAGCACAGAAATTTAGAGCACTCGCAAATTACCTTAACCGAAAATGTCCGACAATTAATCTTGGTAAAGTGCAGAGCAGATCCTGATAACCAAGCTTTAGCCAGGGACCAGCAAATTCTGAAAGTCTTCAAGTTGGACAACGGACAAAACATGGTAACCACAGAATGCCAGCAAAAACCTCGAATGGGGCCAATTGGCTGGAGTCTGCCCCCTGTAGGGTTCCTAAAGCTAAACTTCGTCGGTGCCTCGAGAGGCAATCCTGAATTAGCAGGTATTGGAGGAATCATGAGAAATCATGAAGGGGAAATTCTTCACATTTACAATAAAGCCCTAGGGGAAGGAACCAATAACGAAATGGAATTTGCAGCCATGGAAAAAGGACTAAGGATTCTTAGACTGAACCAAACAGGCAATGCAGTGATTGAAGGTGATTCAGAGGTGGCCATAACAGCGGCCAGGAAAATCTATAGGGGAACGCCAGCAAGTAAGGTTACCAGACATTGGTGACTGGCCAAGGTAACAGACGACATTGCCAAACTGTTAGGAGAAATGAAAGGTCTCACCTTTCAGGCGGTACGACAAAAAGCTAATACGGTTGCTGACCACCTGGCGAATCATGGGATTGAACACCCTAACACAATGTGGGACAACTGTTGGCAGGATATCGACAACCCAGAGCTAAAAGGAAAATGCATGCAGGTCTCCAAGTTAGATTGGTGATGGCAGAGGAGTCCGACCGGAGGGTCGAATAACACAGCGTCACATTTGATTAGACATGCTAATTAAGCAAGCACCATTAAATTCCAGCATGGCTCGAAGGACAAATGACATAAGGGAATTTATGTCAGAAGCAGGTGATCAAAATTTTCGCAGTTTTCATGATCTGTATTGAAATGAGCCGCCACAATATGATCAGGACAGGGAACACTTCGCAAGCTATGGAGCGGGTAGAGGGCGGTGACCGTAAGGGGAGGAAATTATACCAAAACCATACCAATATTCCATCTCGCAGCAATTATGTTGATCTGACATGAAAGTTGCACAGAGAAAGGTAGCCATACACCGATCACCTCCCAGGAACTCACTATTTAACCAGCATCAGAGCCAACAGGAAAAGCACAATTTTATCATGTAGCAAGACAGAGCCTTTTCACTGTGCATATAACGCTCAGGAAAACTCCACGGAAGCAAGCATCAAGACGACAGAGGAAGGCAGCCGAAATCAGTCAGCCAACAAAGACCTTCGGCATGCAAGAGAAATGTACGAAACGAGGACCTCTCAACGCAACAAGCGTAAAATCATCGACCTGGAAGCCATGGTCCAGGAGGAAGAAAAAAAGATTTTGGAATAGCAAATTGGGAAAGAAGTCGACTAGCTCCTGGACCCTGACACAGCCAACACTCGCACCACCCAGTTCGTCAGAACCGAAGCAGAGAGTTGGCGCATGAAGACCCTCCTTGCGAAGGCACTGGGTACACAGGATGAGCAAGCAGAGTAGCTGTGAAAGCTCCAGAATCTCACAGAATCCATGGAGCATGATCATATGGCTGTTGTTGAAAGCATCGAATTCAAGCTGACTTCGCTGGATCAACAGGCCGACTCCATCAACAAAAAACTCACAGTTCTGATTAAAATTTTAAGAAATGTTATTGGCAACGACAGCAAGCTCTCAGAAATGCAGAAGGGTGACTCGACCGATGTTCAGCCGGGAAACCCCCCCAAGCCGGGACAAGCCAACATGTAACGGTCTGCACGGGGCCGAGGCGGTCTGTTTCTCTGTTTTTGTGGCCTGCTATCCTCTCCTCCCTCTTCTCTTCGGGTTGTTCTGTCTTCTGTCTAAGGAGCTTGTCGAGAGTCTTCTCAGACAGGTCTTCTTTGTTTATGTCCTTTTGTTTGTAATGGTTCTCTGCCGCCCTGTGAGGTGTGCTGGTTTTGAGTTTTCAGTTAATCTTTTGGTCACCTGAAACTTGGTCTCGTCAGTTAAGCCTGCTGACAAGCGGCCCTTAATATGCAGTGCAGAAGTTTTGTATGATATTTTCTTTCTGTTAATATCAAAAGTTGACTTACACAAAAAGATGGTATGATAAGATCAATTTATTCAATAGGAGTTATAGGATTTGAACAAACATAATACCGCATGAAATTTTTCTGCAATTTCTACTCCTTGCTAGATTTTAGGTCTAGATAACTACACAGTTAAGTTTTAAAAGAGTTTTTTTTATATAGAAAACTCCAAAAAAAAAAAAATTCAAGTTTTCATCATATTCAAAGAATTTTTTTGTTATTTTTTAGAATATACGCATGCATTAAGTAAAATATAAATAAGAGATAAAATTTATCTCAAAAACGAGAGAAAATCAAACCTTGTCTTTTGAATTTCAGATTCCAATGATTAAAGAATAATGAAAGATTGACAATTCATTAATCTCTATTTAAAAAATGGACGTTGACTGTAACATGTCATAAGAAATGTTTAATAGAAAAATCAAACATTCATTCAGAATCAAATAGCACAAGTTGAAGAGAAATACCAGATTTATCCATTACGTAATTAAAAACATATCCATACATAAACTTCATAGCTCATCACACATTAAAACCGAAACTGGTCTTCAAAAAGGTTGATACTTCGAAATTGATTAAAAAATACAAGTCTGTAGTCTTCACAATTTCTTGACCTTTTTCACCAATGCAAGATGTTCTACAAATAATTTAAAAACAAGATATGTTTTAAACAATAAGATAAGTCTCAAAATAAGAAAATCACAAGATTTTTTAAAAGTAAATTTCTAATTCTAAAAATATAAATTATATATTTGTTCAACTAAGATCTCCCTAAAAACTAGGTAACTTCTTGTCTTTAGAATTTTCATAGTTAAGATTGAGCAATAGACGGGGTGCATGAACCTCGATATGATTTATCCATTGTGAATACATCTGGGAAACAAATGAGAAGTGAATAAAGGGAAATTGATTTAAGCTGATTTGGCAGTTGGCAATCAAACCTTGGAATTTCTTCTTTCTTTTTTGATACTTGATTTCAAATTTATCAATAAGCTTGATTTGCTCAAAAGGAAATTGTAGAAATTTATGGAAAGTTTGTTTCTTCCAAAACCTAATCCTTTCGATTTCTACCTGATCTTTGGTAACAAGGTCCTCTTTTGGCTGTTTTAATTCCCTTGGAACAATTTCTTTCAATGGCTTGGAACCTGGAAAGTCGAATTCTTCTATAAATTCAGTACCTTTCTCCCTAATTGTCAAGCATTGCCCTTATGCAAATTTGGTATATTCTCTAATTTCTCTAGCTCCATCTTCCCTTTAGCTCAAAATGCAAGCATCATCTTTTATATCTTTTTGAAACTTTTGGAATTTCATTAGATTGAAATTCCTTCTCCCAGTCAAGAATAAACAAAAAATTGTTTTTAATGTATTTGTCTTCTTCTATTAAAGAATACATCCTTTCATTTAAATATATAATCTCTCGATAAAATATTGAGATTTTATCCATCCTTTTATAGAACTTCGATTGATCTTTCCTTAGAATCAGACAAAGCTGTAAAACTTGCCCCCCTGAAAATTTCCAGACTCTCTGTGGCTTCTTGATTCTGATTAAGTTGGCTTTGAAGAGAATCGATTTATTGTTTTAAATTCATAGTCATGCTCTCATAATGGATTTAAACTTCTTCCTTTAAAATGCGATTTTGATCTTCATGCCTTTTACTTAACTCCTGAATATGTTGCTCATGTCTTGAATTTAACTCTTTCAATTCCACTTGAAATTGTTTATGTAGATTTTCCCTCTCTATAGCGAAACCTTGAATCAGAGTTGCATAGTACTTCTGCTAATTTCTTCATTAAACAATCCCTTTTTCTCCGATTGTTTCCCTAAAATGTTGATTTTTTGTAGACTATTGACATATGAGGTTGCAAGCTCATTTAGATGATTTGGAAGCTAGCAATCAAACCTTGGACTTTATTATTTCTTTTTTGATACTTGATTTCAAATATATAAATAAGGTTGATTTGCTCAAAAGGAAATTGTAGAAATTTCTGGAAAGTTTTTTTCTTCCAAAACCTAGTCCTTTTGATTGCTACTTGATCTTTGGTAACAAGGTCCTCTTTTGGCTATTTTTTTTTTTGCTAATGCAAGAGTCAGACCTTCTATTTCATTAATAAAGTACAAAATTTACATCTATCCACAAGGAGTTGTGGACCAAGGAAGAGACCCACAAACCATACTGAGAACGTGCTCGAGGCATCAACCCCTACCCCGAAAAACCCAACCTCTAAACTCTTAAAATCAAAACAAAGATGAATCCTACATCGTGACCAAAACAATAAGCCTCTCGCCTGTGACCAAATTCCTCCTGCCAAGAAAAAGGAGCATTACTCTTCCCGCCAACTTCCAGACATGCCGCTTTAATCGTCACCGCTGAGCCAGCTGACCCAATCCAACGGTAGAGGATTAATTCGCCTATTCAAGAAGCACTATACTTACCTGTCTAGACAACCAACTTGCACGATCAATCGCAGCTGTCGATCTGCCTCGCTTGATCCGACGACAGAGGTTCATATCGCGTCGACCAATATCATTGAACTTTAGAGTGCGATGAGGGCGGTATTTTAGCCAACCCCACCACCAAGTGTAGCCTACTGTATGGAATCACTTCAAAAACAAAAATATCATTTCCCTCTTGTAAGGCCTACGATCGTCGGAAAATTGCCCCCGACCCGGTATATCGTGCACGAGTGGAAAACCCATGGAATTTTAGTTATTGATAGTGCTCGAGTTCCGACCTTCTGTTTTGTCTTCTCCTCCAGAACAGAGGAGAGAAGAAACTCTCGCTGACCTGCCTATCTTCGAAGAACCAGAGCCACCCGACTGGCTGCCGCTAGGAATCGTTGAATTAATCAGACTCCGGCTCCATGGCTCTACTCTGAAACACGAACCTATCTTCATCTGCCTGGTCATTGAAAATAACTTATAACCTACTCCGAGGCAATTCTTTCCAGCTCATCGCAATCCTGTCCTCTGTGCTGATCACACCTTGATTGGCTAGAAGATACGCCAATTTATTGGCCGATCTTCGGAGATGTTTAAAGCTAACTGTGCAAAGGCTCTGGAGGTGTTACTGAAACCATTGAAAGCCCTGGATCAACCTCCAATTCCTTGAGACTTTTTCCAACTTTTTTCCCTAGCTGATCCTCTTAATCGATTTGATGATTAACTCAGAATCGGCTTCAACTATCACATTTTGTTGGTTATCCTGTTCTAGGAAATCGAAACATTGCTCCATAGCCATCAATTCTACCATGTTATTGGTGGATTTCCCTAAATGATAGTAGGATATAAAAAGGACACTTCCCTTCTCATCCCTTAACACTCCTCCAGCAGTACTTGGGTTGCCTTTAGAAGCCCCATCAATGTTGAATTTCAAAAAGCCCTTAGGGAGAGGATGCCAGAAATCTTACTCAGAATCCAGGGAGAATACAGTCCTCTCCAGTCCCTGAGGAATAAGTCCTTGCAACCCCAACTCGTTGAGAATTCTCAAATCAACAACTGAAGGAGGGTTCTTAGGGAGAGTTTGCACAATAGTGCCGACCATTTCCTTGAGTTGATTTAGGATCTGCTCAAAAATACATTGGGAAGTCTTCTTTTCATTCTTGAAGATTCTATAGTTTCGTTCTTTCCAAACATTCCAAATAATGAAGCTTGGAATGATGGCCCATGCTGAGCCAAGAATTTCATTGTCTGAAAAGTTCCTTCTCCAATTTTTTAGGGTATTGATGATACTTCCTTTGTCCCTATCAGTCTGTTGGAAAATGGTGGCAAAAGAATCCCACAAACTGGAGGTGAAAATGTAGTTGTTGAGAAGGTGATCCATAGTTTCCTCTTGGGTTTCGCAGAGTTGACATCTGGAAGGCCCTAGGATACCCCTCTTCCTAATATTTTCCTAGGTCAGGATTTTCCTATGTTGAACCAGCCACATGAAGATTTTAATTTTCATCCAGCCTTGATGTCTCCATAGGCCTTACCAAATCTTATCCGGAGCTTGAGAGTTAAGGTCAAGGAGAATGAGTTTAGCTTCCTTGAGATTAAATACTCCCTCATTGTTGTTTCCCCATCTTAGCTGGTCCTGGCCCTTTGACCTCAAAATCTTCCTTTGTTCTACCATTTTTTCTAGAGTCTCTATTTTAGCCTTCAGGGGGTTGTCATCCATAAAATCAAAGTTCCTCCAAGTTCTCCATTTTCCCATACTGCTGGTTTGATTCCAAAAGTCTTTTACTTTAGATAACCCTTTGGTATTTGTCTCTTCCTTGAGATCCCTCAAATCTTCTTTTAACAAAATAGGTTCTTGTTTCCATCTATCCTCCCAGAATAGGGCTAGGTTTCCATCTCTGATTTCCTAGAAACTGTTTCCTTGGACTAAGCCCTGGCTATCCCATGCCTTATTGCAAATGTGTGATCCCTTTCTATATCCCAACATTCTTATTAGATCATTGTTTTTCCAATTGTTGGCGTATTTTTCTTTCCATATCCTAGTCCACTGGGCCTCTGGGTCTTTTACCCATCGCCACCATAATTTAGCTCCTAAAACCTTGCTTAGAATCTCAGGATCATCTAATCCAAGCCCTCCATAGTTTTTAGATGTGCAGATTTTTTCCCAAGCTACCAAGGCCCATTTCTTTTTTTCTTCCCCCTTGCCCCAAAGAAAGTCTCTTTGTATGGATTTGAATTGATGCAGGACTCCTATTGGTGCCGGGAGAGCTGAAAGCATGAAAAATGGGATTGATTGTAGTACATCCTTGGTTAGCACCAACCTACCAGCTAGATTTAATGATCTAATAGTCCATTTCCTGATTTTGTCTTGCAATTTGTTAATCACAGGTTCCCAGATGCTCTTGTGTAAAGTTTTGGCTGTTAGAGGAACTCCCAAACATTTTGAAGGGAGGATCTCCCTTTGAAAGCCCAGAATTCTGGAAATATTTCTCTAAATAGCAATGTGAGTATTAAAGAAAAAAAACTTAGATTTGGAGAGATTAAATTCCATACCTGAAGCCATGGCAAATTCTCTCAAGATTTGCTTATAAGCTAGAGCTTCTTTGACTGTGGGGATACCCTGCAGCATTGTATCATCAACAAACTGTTGATGAGTTAAGGCCTGACCATCTTCAGAAAGTTGGATACCTTTGACATTCCCAACTATTTTAGCATGCTTGATAGATCGATCCAGCCCTTCCATCATGAGTATGAAGAGAAAGGGAGAGAGGGGATCTCCCTGTCTAAGGCCTCTTGAAGGAATAAAAGTCTCCGAGGGAGATCCATTAACAAGAATTGAAAAACTGGGAGAAGTTACTAGGGCCATTACCCATCTGATCCAGTTATGATCAAACCTAAAAGCAATGAGAACGTTTCTGATATAGGTCCAGTTCATCTTATCATAAGCTTTGGCTATATCCAATTGCATGATCATTCTAGCTTTCCTGTTGATTTTCAGTGAGTGCACCACCTCATGAGCTTGAATGATGTTGTCGAGGATTTGCCTACCTTTCACATATCCAGATTGTTCAAATGACACCAGGGAAGGAAGAAGAGGTTTGAGTCTATTGGCCACAACTTTGGATATTATCTGGTAGACAACATTGCGCAAGGCAATGGGTCTAAAACTATCAGGAGTTTGAGCCAATTCATGTTTAGGGATCAGAGAGATAAAGGTTGTATTAAGCACCTTCAATATAGTATTGTCCATCCTGGAGTCTTCTACAACGTTCAGAATGTCCTATTTTACTATATTCCAGCAAGCTTTAAAGAAATCTACATTGAAACCATCTGGGCCTCGTGCCTTACCATTTTGCATTTCTTTTAGGACCTCACTCACCTCCTCTTTCGTCACTAGCCTGTTAAGGTTGAAGTTGTCCTCTCTGGAAACCAGCTTGTGTATATGTCTTGATATACCCCTGATGGATTTCTCTCTGTCTGAACAAGTTTCCTATGCAATACCATGAAAGTGTTGAACCAACACTACTTCTATTTCTTCATGAGAATTGAGAAGGTTACCTCCCTCATCCTTGATTGAAGAAATCCTGTTGTGAGCTCTGTTCGCCATAGTGGATCTATGGAAAAATCTAGCATTACGTTCTCCTTCCTTTAGCCATTGCACCTTGGATTTTTGCCTCCAAAAAATCTCCTCTTGTTTACATAAGTTCTCCCATTCTTGATGATATTTGGTTGCCTGATCACTTCTATCATTATCAAAACTCTCCATGATAAGGGTTTGGTTGAGCTCCTACATTTTTCCTTCAAAAGATTTTTTTGCTAAAAAATATTTCCATATTCCTTCTTGTTCCATTCCTTGAGCCTGAGTTTAATATGTTTGAGTATTTTTTGAAGAAGGAACATTCTTGTGCCCTGAATGTTAAAATCTTTTGCCCACCAGATGGCTATGTTGTTGCAAAAATCTGGGTGGGAGAGCCAGATGTTTTCAAATCTGAAAGGTCTATTCCTGGGAGTACCAATGCCTTGAATTTCCAACTGTACCGGCCAGTGATCAGATCCTAAAAAGGGTAGTACTCTAGCAATTGTGTCCTTTTCCTTGAGCATGAGATCCTCTAAGATTATGAATCTATCTAATTTGGAGGCCACCTGAGATTCTTCTCCTCTTTTATTGTTCCAAGTAAAAGTCACATTATTCATTACTATATCCATTAGCTTCATATTGTCTATGAAGGTTTGAAATGCACAAGAGTCTTTATTTAGAATTTTGGTACCCCCTTTTTTCTCCGACATCGATTTGATCATATTGAAATCACCCCCCATGATCCAAGGGATTCTTGCATGCCTTTCCCTAAGATCCTGCAGGGAATCTAGAAGCTTGAGTTTGCCATCCATTCTTTGGGGGCCATATACATTCATGACCAGGTAAATATCCTTATCTCCAACTGGTTGCATGACCACTAAAATATAATCCCTAGATGCCTCTGCATCTATAATGTCAATTTATTTGGGGTTCAAAAGCATGAGAATGCCTCCTGCTGTATTCTCTGCTTTGACTTCTAGAAACTCAAATCTATTGAGCCATTTGCTATGAATCTATTTTATTTTTTGAATGTAACATTTAGTTTCCTGGATGAAGATCACATCCAGTGATACTTGTTTCATCCTATTAGTAAGTAATCTTTGTTTTCTTTTACTGCCTAGACCCCTAATATTCCAAGAAATGAACTTCATTATTAAAGGTTTGTAAAGGAGTAACTGGATAGGTCTTTCATATTACCTGAGTCTATCATTAGCTTTCCACATTCCATCAGTAGCTCATTCTGCTTTTTTCTTCCTCTTTTCTTTCCTGGGTTTCTGGGTGCTAATCTTGGTGTGTTTTTCATTGTTTTCACACCTTCGCTGCTCTGCTTATCACTATTTCTTTGTCTCTGCATCCCTTTGGTTTGGATTTTCCATATAAACAACTGCTGCACTCTAGTGAACTCCTCTGGATGTAATGAATCCACGCCTTCCCTGGTTCCTTGGTCCAAGAACCCTTCCAGATCTAGGTTCTCTTTCTCAAGTATTTCCTGTAGTTCCTGGTCCTTCGTTTCCATCTCACTCTGTGTCATTTCATGGTCCATCTCCAGTTCTGCTTCATTCATTATAGGTTCGTTCTGTTTAATATTTTCTTGTACTTGATCACTATCTTCCTCTTTCCCCTCCTCCACTAGACTTCCTTCCTTTGTCTAGTCTGCATTTGTATTCCCGTCCTCCTCTTCAAGGACTTGAAACCTGTTCTGACTGGATTGCTATCCTCCTGATTTTTGTGTCTTTGGCCCCCTTTTGCTTCCTTTTTCCTTATGTGCCACTTTGTGAAAACTTTCCTCATATTTCCTTGTGTTAGCTTTACTCTTGTTCTCCATTTTACTGAGAGGGCAATCTTTAATTAGGTTCCCATGTTCATGGCATTTGCAACATCTGAATGGTATACGTTCGTAATCTACTATTTGAACCCATTTCTCATCATATACTTCCAAGATAACTTCATCTGGTAGAGCTCCAAAGAGATCCATCTCCACACATATTCTAGCAAAGGAAGTATACTTTCCCCTTCTAGTGGCCTTAGAAGCTTTGACAAAGCGTCCTAACTTATTTCCTATGGCTGCTAAGGATTCTGTTTACCAGTAATCAAGAGGTAGAGAGTAGAGTCTTACCCAAACCAAGACCAAAGTAAAAGTTTCTTGCTCCGGAACAAAATTCATAATCCAAGGTCGCATATAGAGGGCTGCTGCAGCATAAAAGTAGGGCCCTCCTTCAAATACTTTGTCCTTATCTTCAATATTAGCAAATATCACAGTGAAAAAAACCTTTGACCCAAGATGTAGGTCAATGCTTCCTTTTGGTTTCTAGTGGTACTTAATCCATATCTGTAAAGCTTTTTCGGTGGGCCATAAGCCCATGAATTTGCAAATGATTGCATATGTCTGCATGTGTTCCCTATGCGCCTGTAGAGCAGGCTCATTTAAAACAACTTTGGATGTAACCACAGCTTTGGGTTTTCATGGTCCCTTTTGTGCTTTGTCTTTTGTTCTCTGTTCCTTGTCTTCTTCCTCATTATCCTTGGTGTTGTTATTTTCCCGCGGTTTAGTGCCATCTTGTTCCTCTTCACTATTTCTTTGCCTTCCTTCCGAAGGATATCTATCATTCTCCATATGTTTTTTACCCCTTTTGGTCACATCTTGCTTGTAGGAGGGAGTGGAGCCCCCTCCTCTGCAACCATCCATGGTGAGAAAACTCTCTTTGCAAGCCTGTAACCCTAGAAAATCGCCTTGCACAGTCGGCCTCTTGCATATCTCACCGAATTCCTTTTTGGCTGTTTTAATTCCCCTGGAGAAATTTATTTCAGTGGCTTGGAACCTGGAAAGTCGAATTCTTCTATAAATTAAGTACCTTTCTCCCTGATTGCCAAGAATTGCCCTTATGCAGTTTTGGTCCATTCTCTAATTTCTCTGGCTCCATCTTTCCCACGGTTCAAAGATGCAAGCATCAATCTTTTATATCTTTTTGAAACTTTTGGAATTTCATCATATTGAAATTCCTTTCTCCCAGTCAAGAATAGACAAAAGATTTCTTTTAATGTATTTGTTTTCTTCTATTAAAGAATCAATCCTTTCATTTAAATCTATAATCTCTCGATAAAATATTGAGATTTTATCCATCCTTTTATAGAACTTCGATTGATCTTTTCTTAGAATCAGGCAAAGTTGTAAAGCTTTCTCTCTGAAAATTTACAAACTCTTTATGGCTTCTTGATTCTGATTAAGTTGGCTTTGAAGAGAATCGATTTGTTGTTCTAAATTCATAGTCATGCTCTCAAAATGGATTTATAATTCTTCCTATAAAATGTGAGTTTGGTCTTCATGCCTTTCACTTAACTCCCGAATATGTTGCTCATGACTTGAATGTAACTCTTTCAATTCCACTTGAAAACGTTTTTGCAGATTTTCCCTTTCTATAGCAAAACCTTGAATCAACGTTGCATAGTACTTTTGCCAATTTCTTCATTAAACAATCCCTTTTTCTCCAATTGTTTCCCTAAAACTTCATTTTTTGTATAATTTTTTCATATGAGGTTGCAAGCTCATTTAAATGATATTGGTTATAATTAACAAAAGGCGCTAAGGCCTGGGAGTATTATTGGACCTTTTCTTTCACATCCCTTTGAGCTTGATAGCTGAATTCAAACACAATATCTAAAGAATCATGATTCCTTTTCTTTGTTCTCCTCACTACTGACTTTGTTTGAGAATTGAAATAATAATATGTTAAAGAAGGAATTGTATATGGACCTTCCTATAACTCATAAACCGGTTTGAACAAAAATGATTCCCAAGGGATCTTGCTAGAAATGGGTGGCATAGAGGTCTTAGGAGATGTAGGGGACGCAATTTCCATTTTTCTTTGTGATTCCATTGCCTCTTCACTATTTTTAGTGATAGTTTCATCATATATTTTCTTTTCTTTCTCCTTATCAACTTCCATTCCTTGACTTGTTGTAGTTTCTAGTTTCTTCTATTTTGTCTCCTCAGACAAATTAATTAGAATAATTTCTTCTTCAGTTACTTTTTTATTTTCTGCTACTTTTATTGTTACTGCACTTTCTTTCTTTTCTTTAGGGATTTTCATAGTTGCAACCTTTGTTGTTACTACACTTTCTTGCTTTCCTTTAGGAATTTTCATAGTTGCAACCTTTGTTGTAACATCCTGATCTTTTTTCATTCCTTCATGTCTCCTTGCTTATTTACATGTAACAACAACATCTTCCATTTTTTCAATTTCAACTTCTTGTTCCTTTTCAGAGACAATAGAAGGATTTGAAGTGATTTGGTTGGAATTAAATTGAAAGAATTCAGAAGCCTTTAATTCCTCAAAAGAAATATTGAGATGGATACCTTTTTCTCTTAAGAAATTTGCAAATAGATTTTCTCTAAACTTTTGTAACTTGTCTCTTGTTTCAATATCTAAAATATTTCCTCTTTCAATAACTTGCTAAAAATCATCAATATCTATGAAAATCTCATCAAAGAGAGGCTCCTGATGAATAAATATTTTCATAAAGCTAATTGTTGTATAATGAATACTAATAATCCCATGAGAATCATAATCATACATAGGTAGAGAATGTAGCCAAACTTCTTGAAGCTCTTCGGCTTCCTTGAATGCATGTCCTTTTTCCTTGATATTTATGTCACCAAACTTAATTGGAAATCCAGACCAAATTTTCTTTTGTAACTTACTTAACTTCCTGGTCTGGCCATTCAAAATGGCTTGATTTGTAACTTATCTCAAGGCGAGCCTTTCAGGGATATAATAGGGTAAACGATGAGGGCCAACATCACTCCCATAAACTATTATATAAGAAAACAACTCTTCCACAAACCAGTGATAATGAGCTCTAGGCCTTCTTTTAGATTTTGACTAATTCTTGGAGGGGTTTTTCCAAATAGGATTTCATAAAAAAGAATCAAGACATAATGGAAAATATTGTAAAATGAAATTTGAAATTGGACTCCAATAGGATTGGGGAATAGTTTTGGATAGGGAGCTGCTAGTTAGAGAGTTAGTTCCATTTCATGAGGGGAAATGGAACTGAGGCAATGACAATATATATCATAGAAAAAGACATATAAAAAATGTGTTTGTAGCCAAGGGGAGATGATAATGACAATTTTAAGGCATCTGTGATGTCTGTGACAAAATTTCAACCCAATTAGGACGTTTCCCTTCCTTTAGGATGCTATGGATTATTGGAATCCATTTGATTTTGCAATATTCAGAGCCTTGCTCTCCATATAACTTGGTCAACATCTTGATGAGAAATCTAATAGGTTTCTTGAAAATAGCTATGGGATATTCTTTATTAGCCTTAAGATTAAACCCTTAATTTTCTTCCCTTAGCCATTGTTTAATTACTCTGTCATAATTTTCTCCACATTTCTTGAAGACAATGTTTCAAAAATTCTTAAGAAAATCAACATTGAGCTAGATTTATGGGGGACTGAGCTTATAAATCACTGATAGGATTTATGTTTTCCATGAGGGTATGAAAATTTTGTTATGGTCTGATACTGTATGAGTTGAGGTATCAACATGAGTAAAAATCCATGAAACTACGTCATAATAAGGAAAAATCATGACCCTAACATCTACTTTGTGTAACTCTATTCTTCTTATTCCTTCAAACTTATTATTCTTTGTTTGTGAAGACTTTGCATTTTTTAGGCATCCTCTTTCTTCAAAGAAATAAAAAAAAAATCCTCCCATGTCATTGTACTTGCTAATTTTGTCTTGTAAGTATAACCAAAGATGAGGAATGGTTTGACGTTGACCTCCTCTGGTTGTGGATTCTCTATTTCTTTAAGCTTCTCCCTGATCTACTCCACTTGTTGTTTCACTGTTGGAGATTTTCCTTTCTTCCCCATTCTATGACGTGAACAAAAATAGAGAATATATAAGCTTTTCCTAATTAAAATTTGAAATTGAATTAATAATATTTTATAATTTCATCTTTCTTACACAAAATTTATGCAATGGACATCATATTTTCTTAATTCAAGCTTCTCTGAACAAAGTAAAAGAGAATGAAAACATCATGCAAGCGAAATACTTTAAGGAATTATGATTTTTGATTAAAAACTCGAGGATGGCGTGAATTAACTTATTAATTAATTTCCCATAGATTAATCCAACTGTCTTTTCTCGTAAATCGAGATAGCGTCAGTGGAATTTATTATTGATATCAAAATGAATCCACTAAGCATGAAAACGACAAAATTTCAAATCAATTTATTTAAAAAATTGCACGTAAATTGAAGAAAATGAATATTATATTCAGGGAGTCAGACAATCGGGTGGTTGGGTGGTCAGGGGTTTTTTTTTCCCGACGTTGACTACATAAGAGTTGGGTGTTGATTGTAGGTCAAGTAGTCGAAAGGTCATGAGGTCGGGTAAGAATTTTCAAAAAGATTATGAATTGACCTAACTTGTTAGTCAGAAGGTCGGAAGGTCGGGAGGTTGAAAGGATTTTATTTAAAACATTTTTTTTTTATGATTTCGACTTCTGACTCTAAAAACCACTTTTTGATGTTTATCTTGAATTTTTTAAAGGTTTTTGGGGTTTTTAGGAAAAACAATAAAAAAAATTGTTTAGGGCTTTTTGTTTTTTTGTTTTTCTAATGTACAAAATAAAAATGAGGGTTGTTGTAACCCAGGCAACAAATGATGACATAGTAGAAGAAGCAATTATATCTGTCAAGCTTAAATTTATAGTTCAAAGTAAAATAAAATTTTCATAATTATTTTCTAATTTATGATTTATCACTAAAAAAATTGATAAATTATGAAAAAAATGATCAAAATAGAAGTACTAGTGAAAGAAATGAAATTTTTATGTAATAAGAGTCAAATAAGGAGTTCATTTATATCTTTAGAACCTTATAATTCAATCATCATTTGAAATTTTTAACACTAAGTTTAGGATTTTAATACTATCAAAGTTTTTCTGCTTTATGTTATAATAATCTCTCTTTGAAACTTTGATTGCTTCACTTTTGTGAGCACAAATATCCCCTTTAGTTGAATTACAAACATCAACCCTCTTTCAGCGAGTGTTCATAGTGCCAATGGAATTCTTTGTTCTCATTTTATCGCTAAACTTCTTATTTTTACTTTTTAGCTTATGATTGATTCTGAAATTTATCATGTATAGCTAAGTGACAAAAGCGAGGTTTTTTATAGAGTTTATTTGATAGCAAATACTTTGATGTATTAAAAGAAACTCAAACTCTATTGTATTATTCATTTTATTTGAAACAATTTGGTTTATTTCTTTAAAGTGTTTGAAGATGATGGAACTCTTATAATATAAAATAATCAATCAACCATTTTCCATACTATTGAAAGTTTAAGTAAGAACCAAATGATGTCAAGTATTTCTGGATTCTTCATATTTTGATAATACTCTATCCTTTAACTTTATTTTATTTTGAAATACAAGATATTGTATTGGTAAAAGTATGCTTCTTGAAATATGTAATCATAGTTGTAATTCTACAACTTAAAAATAAAAACTAAATAAATAAATGAAAAGAGAGCGTATGTATAGAAAATCTGAAAATGACAAAAATGAAAATAAAATAATTTCCAAGATACCAATATCCTTTAGTAAAATGGAATATTTACATGTGTTCTTGAAAGATTTTCATTTAGGAAAAATATATTTCAATATTTGCCCATTTGTAGAAATTAGGTTGTAGATTTGCAACTGCTCATGAAGTTTTAATCAAAATCACAAGACACAAACCTACACTACTGCTTTGTGGACATTAATTCACAATTTAGAAAAAAAATCTCAAACATGCAAGAAGAAATAATACACATGCAACAAGTATTTTTATCTGGGGAAAGAAATCTGCTAAAAACCCTAATGCATGTTTGCATTAATCAAATGAATAGAGATTTATTACAATTGCGTTGCTCAACTGAGCTCACCCTATAAGTGCACAAACTATCTCTCTGCTCATTGAAGGCCTCTGACCCAAACCCAGTCAAATGTTTCCTCAACTTGAGCTCCTATTTCCTTGCATTGTTCCTCAATGAATTATCCCTCTGTTATTTAGGAAATTCCTCTAATTGAATTGTGCAATTCCTTAGGTTGATCATCTAACTGCACGCAATACTTGTACACTTAAGACTAGTCTATAAATGATGTTTCACTACCTTAGAATCTCCACCTCAATTGGGTAACTCGAACTCTCTGGATGCACTAGATATTTGTGGGTTGATTGACCAGTTAACCGGATCATCACTGAGTTCGTCTGAAGTCCCTCTACTTAACTGACCTTCCACTAGTTCCTCCAAAAGTTGGAACTAGTTTAACTGAAAACAACTTGAGATAAATGACCTTGATTGCTACAAATTAGCAATCGCACATGCATAATTGAACTCTAACTCCTCCAACTCGAATTACTAAGTAAACTAGGTGACACAAGCCATGTCACACAAGTTAACATCATCCAAGTTGTGTGCTGATGTGGAAATTCAATTTTTCTCAATTTAATCAAGGAAAAATCAAATTGAGAATTTCTTGTTGCATTTTTCAACACTCCCTCTTAATAAGAAAGGGATTATCAATGACCCATATCTTGCACCTATGGAACTCAAACTTCCCTCTTGACAAGGCCTTTGTCTAAATATCAACATCTTGTTCTTCTTTAAGAATGTACTGTAGCAACATTATCTGCCTCTACACACAATTCCATAAATGGTGATACTGAATATCTATATGCTTGGATCAATCGTGAAAAACATGATTTTCAAAGAACTTGATGCAACTATGATTACCACAATAGATCAAAGTTGGATCCTGATGATGGTAAAAAATGACCTCATCAACATGTGAGAGAGACCACCCAGTCAAAGCCCCAACTAAGCCCTTATCCATTTGATGTAGTGGTTATGACTAGTTAAATTGGGTCTAGTTACCCCCCCTGTCTCCTTGCTGGCTTATAATATATCTATTTTTTATGAACAAAAAGAGAGAAATCAGATTTTCCCTTTTGTTGTGCACATGCAAGTAAGCAAATCCTTAATCTGACTCTATGGCTCATCCAAACCGCAACTAGGGTCTGCCCCTATGTAAGAGGACTTTTAGAATGTAAGCTTTAATCTAAATGCAAATCTATTCTAAGATGTAAACACAAAATTAATCTTATCTCAAATTGGAAAAGGATAGCCTTCTTTTAATTCAAGAGAAAATGAACTTACTAACGAGGGGATGAGGACTGTTTATATAATGATTGGATTCAAAATATATTTCTCATCAATTAAAAGAAGAAGTTCATTTAATTAATGAAAGAGAAAATAATCCTGGATGCAGGTGTATAGAAGGGCGTTAAATATGATGGAACATGGGTGGGGCGAGAAGGGGCAACACCTGCCTACCTAGGACAAGCCGGATAATTGGCTTCTGATCAACGGATCTCTACATTTGAGAAGCGCAAGGTTCATTAGCATTGTTTTAAGTGGTTCCGGATATCATATCCTGTCCTCCACTCTGGTTCATGCCTCAGCATGCTCCAACATGCCTCAAACTTCGGCTCTCTTCAATGCAAAAGTAATGGCAGGTCGCAGATCGATAACCAGCAATATGCGATTGCAACCAGATTGCATCGCAATATCGACAGATCACAGAATGGGGAGACCAAAGGGAAAGGCCTTAACTTATAGTGATATGCGATTGCGATCAGATCGCATCGCAATATCGCATCGGCGGAAACTAAGGGCCGGAGCCTTCACACTTTCACATGTGCGATGCGATGACGCGGACCCGATGACGGATTGCAGAATGGGGAGACCAAAGGGCAAGGCCTTTACTTATAGTGATATGCGATTGTGATCAGATCGCATCGCAATATCGCATCGGCGGAAACCAAGGGGCGGAGCCTTCACACTTTCATGTGTGCGATGCGATTACGCGGACCCAACGACGGATCACAGAATGGGGAGAACTAAGGGAGAGGCCTTTACTTATAGCGATATGCGATTGCGATCAGATTGCATCGCAATATCGCATTGGCGGAATCCAAGGGGCAGAAACCAAGGGATGGAGAATAGGCAAGGGCTACTTGATGATAGTTCGAGGCCGGTTGTGACTGCCTAGGTGTTCATTATCTGGTATTTTTGTTTTTTTCTAGTGTTTCATGGGTTCTGGCTTCCTATCTGGACTAATCTCAAGGAACCATCTTACTGTTTTTTTGTGGGGTCTGGACTTGAGAAGTGATACCATTTTTGAGGTTTCTGCTCTCACTGGACTGGTTTCCCTAATGTTGGGGCAGTCCAGATTTTGTTGATACTCTACGATACCTTGGTCAAGGCCTTGTCCTCTTTGTATCTTTCTATACATATTAATAGATTACTTTTACTTAGAAAAAAATGAAAGAGAAAACAAAATATGAATGCATTTAAGCAATAAAAAATTATTGTTGAGTGCATTTGAGTTTTAATGAATTCATCTTGATTTTAACTTTGTTTTGCTCCTCGGAGATAACTCTTACAGAGCTTCAATAACATATAGCAATTGATACGACAATAGTGCTCAATATTATAATGCAATACACTATTTAGAATAGGAATTAAAATCAATTTTAGAATTATGGTAACAAATTGATTAATTTACATCTTAAACAATAGTGCATTAGAATGAAAATTTATTAAAATCATACCAAAACTTCATTACAATTTTTGCAATCCAAGAGTAGCTTCAGCTGCTTGAAGAAATTGCTTGCAGTGGTGCAAAATGATCTTCTCTTTCAAGGCTCAAAATGTTTTGTCTCTCCATGATTCAACTTGTAGTACACTACAAAAGAAAAAATGCACTACAAGATAATAACATAATTTTCCCCAAATACCTCATATCTGAAGTATTCCTCTCACCCTATAGCTAATAACCCCTTACAATAGTGCTTAAGAAATCCCTAATTGCAGAGAAGAGGAACCCCTCACCCATTTTCAAGATTGATATTTAATTACAAAAATGAAAACAAAAAATGGAGAACTATTGAAGTTGTTGTTGCCAATCCTGCATCTTCTTTGTTGTTGGTCCCTTATCATTTCTCCCATTTTTTGTGTTTAATCCCATTCAATATATCCCCTGCCAAAAACCAATCAAAACCAAAATAAAAATAAATTAAATCGCATGCTAAAATCAGAATTAGAAAATATGGGAAAAACCAATTCTCTATCAGAATCCAATTAAATAAATGAAAAGAAAATTGATCTTCCCATTGATCCCTGTAAATATCACGTTGGTAAAAGAGGACATAATTTTTAGGCACAATTAAGAACTAAATTTGGTCATGAAATCACCTCAGAAGTATTCTGCATAATTTTATCTTTTTAACGAGCCATCTTGGGCCTGATTTGGCTAAGTAAAACTCAACTTATAAGCCTCCAAAGTTAAAATGTCAAAACTGCTATAATTTTAGAAAAATACACGCCTCAATGAAAATTGAGCACTTTTAATTAAAATT